>JAQIXS010004940.1:0-13783 GCA_034700785.1 Rossiulus vilnensis
TAAAAAATAAGAAATATTGATGGCGTTTGGAATGCTCACAAGTTGCATTCATTTTTCCACAAACTGAAAGCAGTGAGCATAAAAACTATGTATTTTACTAGTTAAAAAAATAGAAAAATAGAAATACTGGTACATGCAGCGTTTGGAATGTTCACAAGTTTTACATAATCACTACATTTGATCTATTTTTTTAAAAACTGGAACAAAAAAAGGGGGAAAAGCCATCATAAATACCAGATTAGAGTGTATTTTCATAATTTTTTTTAGTAATACCAACATTACATTTGAGAGTATTTGCATTAAAAAAAACTTTCCAAATATTTATAACGTTTGAAATGCTCACAAATCGTATTAATTACTACATTCCTTCTATTACTAAAACAAAGTGATCATAGCTGCTAGGTGCATTTTCATTTTTTTTTAAATTCCAAAAATATAAAATAAAAAAAATAGCATTAATTTTACTAATTTTTTTATTACCTAATGACCCTCAATTAATGATTAATATTGACGTAGCGAAATGAAATCACTAAACATGACGTCATATGGGGAACTTACTACTTACTGGTCCTTACAGGCCTTTCAGATAAAAATGGACCTTTGGGATTTGGAAAACTACCTTGCGTATTCCCCACTTCAGAGTTTCCTGTTTTGGCCCAGGTCGATGGCCCAAGCTTCATATGTGGCCGGACCAGGTCCTTCACCAAGTTGAATCCAGAGTCGTCATTGCAAGAGGGGTGCGGGCGGACAATGGCCCTGGTCAGGGGGGGTAGGACTACGTCCTTCTCCATTTGAATAATAATAAAAAAGGCATTTTAGGGTTGAAGGAGTGGGCAAATGGCTTTTCCACATTTTTTGAGGCCCTTGGGGTTGAGGTGGCACAAAGGGAACAGGGGGTGTCCATCCTGGGGTGGGGCCCTGAGGAATTTCGTTTGTGATGCAAATTTCACGGGCGCCTGATTTCCCCTTTCTCCGAATTTTGCATTTTCGAGGTCCCCCGAAAAGTTTGGCGTTTACGGTTCGGCCGAATCCAAAGCCAAACCTCAAAATTCCAGGCCTTGAAAATCGGTTTAGGGTTAGGCATATTCGTGTAGGAAATATGGCAGAAAAAGTAAGATCCGCAGATGTTTTCTGCGTTTTAATTGTAACTGCAAATCTCCATTTCTGAAATGCAAACCGCAACTTAATTGCATAAATGAAATGTTCAACTATTTTAAATTTTTGAGCAAATTCTGATATTGTTTCAAGTAGTGCTGTGTATTTCGAATATTCGAACATTCGCTTATTCGAAACCTAAAATAAATTTTGAGTTCGAATATTCGAATATTCAAAAAATTTGAAATTTTTATATTCGAATATTATTCGAAAATAATGTAAGCGATTTTTGAGATAGTACGCATGCGCATTAGTGTTCACGTTTGTTTACGTTTCGAAATCGATCACTTTTCGCGGGGTTACTGTCACAATTACTGTCTTCTCTTTCGTTATTTTTAATAATTAAACTTGGATATTTTTTGTAGAATAATTCTCTGCTAATATCTACTAATTGATCTAATTTTAATTTCAAAATTTAATTTTCCAATATCATTCGAATATGTTCGAAAATTTTCAAAGATATTCGAATATGTTCGAAAAGGTCAACAAAATTTTTGCCATATTCGAATATTCGAAATTTCTCCAAAATCCCAGTTCGAGTATTCGAATATTCGAATATATTCGAACATTCGAACATTCGATAATTGATATTCAAAAAGCACAGCACTAATCCTAAGCATAATCAGCGCAATTGTCTTCCAGAGCATAAACGCAAATTATAAACATGTTGTTAAGAACAGCCTACGTCAACGTTACAAATGTATTGAGACATACACAACATTATAATCCAACCGTTATAATAGCGTACATGTTGCAAAATACATAATTTCCCTTAGGCACCCCTTTCCCAAGTTGAATCTTAACTTTATGCCTGTGACCCTAATTCGGATGTTTTGTCCTTCGCAGATTTCGGCAGTACTTCCTGACAGTCTTGTGTTGTTGTCCGCCTCAGAGGAGTAACAGTTGCGGGCATTCAGGTACTGATAAGTTTAATTCGAGGCAAATGATTTGCTAGACCCTAGATTCATTCTCAAAAATGTAAAAAAAGTGTCAATTACACACTGAAAAAGATAAATTTAATTGAACAGGAATGTATTATTTATTACTGAATTAAACGGGTAAATGGGCGGCCGAGTGCTTTCTGAGAATAAAGATGAAAATCATGTCTGAGTCATCAGTCAAAGTGGATTTCATAAGCGACTGTAGCCTAAATCTAATCTCTACAAAATTTTATTATACTAATCTGTTCTAGAAATAAAACGAAAACGAAAATCTCCCAGAGGAATTAATGTCTGTATTTATTAAACATAACTTGTAATTATTTTATAACTATATGCAGATGAGTATAAGTTCTAAATTAAAAAATAAGCTTAAACTGTTGAGGAACATCTTTTCTTCTTTCTATATGATTGTCGCACTGGAAATATGGGTTTTATGCATTCATTTACCCTACATTCTTCTATTAATAAATGTCCGTAAATGAAAGTAGCTCGAGAAGGTGTTCTTCGGCAGCAGTCACACTACACTAAAAACATGTAAATACTTTAGTTTAAAATTAGAAATTCGGCCACATTCTTGTTTTCAGCAGGCTAAGACTTTAAGAAATGTTAAAAGTCTGGAAAGCCTGTAAGTTGACGTTTTTACTTGTTGTAAGAAAAACGTTTTAAGCCGTCTAAAATCAGACGTGTTTACACTATCCTGAGCAAAATTTCGGTCAGGTTGTATTCATTTTTGGGGCTAAATCGTTTGAGGGTTTCACTTGTGGTCTTGTGTCAGTTTGTGAATTATTACAAAGTCACCTTTCACAACGCAACTGCAGTTTTAACGTTTTTATTCCGTTCACATTTCGTTACAGTTACGTATTCTCACCCCAACTGCCATACCATGTCAGAACGCATCTTTAGTGTTCGGCGCCAATCACGCAGGATGTCCGATAAAAGTACCAGCCACTCCAATGGTATCAAGAGCTATGATTTCAGGCGAACGTCCATTCTCAGCAACATTTCGAGGCGATCTTACCTTGGCCATGACGGACAAACGATTCCTACCAATGGATTCTCCAAGTCGCCGTTGAAGTCTTGGTTCCGAAGACCAAATCCCGGTGTTGTTTTATAGCCAGGGTAACACATGTGTTTTTGTGAACGTGTCCTAACTGTTAGTGAAGGCGTTTTATTGTTTGAGAAACGCTCAAGATTTCCCTTACAGGTACGAATTTCCTTATTTTTGTACACTGGGCCGACATGTATTTCTTACATTTATCCGTATTGCCCATTCCAGTAATCATTGGAATCTTTTTTATTTTAATCGTTACACCCTTCCAGCTTCACGTTCCTCTAAATGACTTTTACATATGTCACATGGTGAGTAGTTGAAGAACGCATAGATTATCGTAAAGCCACTGCTTTTTTGTACATTGTATTTTACAGAACTATCAAGTTATGCTGGGTCTTGCGACCATATAGATAACGCATTACTGGTTCAAAACGTTTAAAAATTATGCTTATCTGTTTAGGTAATTATGAAATGATACAAATGAAGGTTAATTCACTGAATGGCAAAGATTTAGGAATTGTTACCTCATTTCCATATGTATGCTGTATATATATTTATTTTCAGATCTACTGAATTATACCATTTCAGGTCAGAATCAAAATTAGAAAAAAATAAATCTTAATGGAAACAGATTAAACGCTTATAACTAATTCCTGAAGATTACACGTTTTTTTTAAAAAAAATGTTGTCTATAATTTATTATTATGAAGTTTGAAGCACTTTTGATTTTATCGTGCAGGATTCACAAGATTAGAGTTCAAATATTCCCTAAAGATTTCAGAAAGAATTCTTGCTCTTAAAGAAATACATTTCTGTTGAGTGGCATTTATTCAGCTCAGGTAGGTATATTTTGCATTTTCTAAGGTCTGTTTAGTTTACATTCTAATGTCTCATTATTGTTATGAATTATTATTGAACGTAACTTGGCTTTACGGTTTATATCGGACGTTCTGTCGTTTAAATGCGATATTCTAATAGTTCAGACTAGTGCGAATACGTTTTCAGGTCATTATTGACGACATGTTGTCATAAATTTAACACTACCCGAAAACGCTGTAATAAAGCCATGAAAAATATAGTTGGAATCTTCAAACATGAGCTCCGCCCAAAATGGAGCTGCAAGGACCGGAACCGACGTATTAGAAGACAAACTGGAAATCTTAGACGCTGATGTCGGTTTGAGTGTTCGTTCGGACACAAACTATGAATCATCCGTTTTTAGTGCCACTTGACTTTGGAATGCATTGCCAAAGGTTATAAGCAGGCTCTTAGCGCTTCAAGATTTTAACCCTTACCGCATGACATTTTTCTGCTGACAGTTTAATTTAATTTCTGGATGAAAAGAGCGATCAGTTCATAGTTTATGCAGATAGCTTATTCTGTTAGTGTCATTTTTTTAATTTTTGTATTGATTTTATTACCATTCGGATCTCATTACGTTTGCTCAGGCAAAAAGATTTCAAAAATGAAGACTTGCTCTTTGTGAAATCTTAGTAGTTTGGTTTGAACGCCATTGTTCAGCGTTGATAAACGAGATTTGAAATTGGAGACAAAAACCATGTAACACCATTGAAAGGTCAAACCATTATTATTCAAGTCATACAACTTATTTTGTATTTCAGAATGTAAGCAGAAGTCGTTACATTGCGCCCCCAGAACAAACTCGATGCTGGTTCTCAAACTTGGTATGTTTTTTTTACATAACGAGAAATTATGTCAAATCCATGAAATTTGACAGGTTTTACATGCATTATCAGTCATGTTATTGTTATTGAACAAACACAAAACAACACAAGATTTTTCCTTTTATCGTACAACTTACCGATAGGAAAACGAAACGAGAACATTTTGAGAGCATGCCAATGACATGCTTATGTAAGGTAATGAGGAAACAACATCCTTGTCTTTGAAGTCATTCCCTTTTGCTGTCAAATGCAAGAGATTTTCGTTCACTCTTGTTAATCAACAACATGAAACAGCATGTTCAAAGGGATTAGACGGTGTTTGGGATGGGCGTTGAGTGAAACATTCAGTAGCCTACGCCTCTTGTTGCTCTATTCTTATTTGCTCCATTGAAATACACAAGACTATATGTATTCTACCATCATGACAGATGACCAACCTACTTACCTAGTGTGTATCTCCTATTGCAACATTTTTTTCTTTTCTTTCATTGATCCTTTGTTGTGGTCATGCCGGCTGCGTATGAGACCGTAAGCTTCATTTTCAAACCTTTGGTTGCACTATGCAACACAACAATTCAATTACTGTAATGACTTTGCGAAGGATAAATTGACAAATAATTGGTGCCAAAAGCAAACTTATACCATAAAATAAATGGGGGAAAATGACCACGTTGCATTGCAGTGGCAATTCAACGAAGTTCGTGAAGTATCTAGACCTGGAGACAAAAAGCTTTTAGAACACGACTATAATGACA
The DNA here is from genome assembly GCA_034700785.1 of Rossiulus vilnensis. NCBI lineage: Eukaryota > Metazoa > Arthropoda > Diplopoda > Julida > Julidae > Rossiulus > Rossiulus vilnensis. Next base: position 5,588 of record JAQIXS010004940.1, read on the forward strand.
TCGATTATAATCTCACAAAATCTATTGTTAGTGTATGATAAGGTTAAGGTTAATTATTTGTACATTATTTACAATTTTATTTTAGACGTGTTGCTTTAAGATAGAATTACGAGATCAAAAATATGGCTTTTTGATATGTTCAATGATTTTTCCTGACTCCGTATGTACAGTAATTACAAATCTTAAAGAAAGTAATACAAATCTTATATGGTGAGTGCCTTCACAATTTTTCGACGTGATCACGTTTGTTAGTCAAATGGAAATCCTGAATAGGGTCGATGAGGTCGTAGTTGGCTTCAAGATGGCCCTATCTTTCTAGCTGATTATCCTTCGCGAATTAAGTTGATGAGCAATAATGCATAAAATTCATAACGTGATTTCTATCTATATCTTAAGCTTTTAATATTGAGTGCTTGATGTGAAATAGGTACATTGCATTAGACCTTTGCACAATTTTTCCCCCGCATATAATAGTTCTCGAATATGAAATCAATTCACTTGAAGATCTGTTTTTACCAAGGTTAAAAAAATCGTTAGAGGGCCAAACGCAAAACGCATTCGCTTAATACTCCACCTAATCTTCTAGCATTATGGGATTTGGAAAAATGAAACTTAATGCCTGACAGGAAAAGCGAAACAAGAAATAAGGACTTTTCGAGATTTCCGAGCAAAAGAAATGTTTGGCAACACATAGGATTCGGTAGAAACTATGAAATTAGCTAACATCTTTCAACCGGAGCTGCAATAAGGAATGAATCTCGGCTTCTGTTTTTTTCCCGAGTAAATTAGGGAATCTGGACGATTTTTTCAACTTCATCATCAAAGCAAATGTTAGCTCTTCAGAGGTTGTTTCGTGCGAAGAAAGAATCTATAAAACCTTAATCAAAATTTACAGACATTCTTATGCTGATAAATTTTGCATATTTTATGCGAGAATCACATGAAGTCGATTGGCCTAAGCTGGCCTCTCCTTCGCATGTTGAGAGATGATGGATGATTTTCTTAAATATTTATTGCCAAATTCATTTCCTTGTGCTCATATTGACATTAGGAAATGATGTTAGGATGGCCGAGAACATCCCTCGCAATAACTATTGAGAATGTCAAAGGTCAGCAGTTTAACTGCCCGGAGAAGTCGGTTTCTTTTTTCTTGTCATTAAGTTTAACAATAGCCCAATGACGCTGGAATAAACAGTAGGAAACAATTACGTAGAGCCGTTTGAACTGGTGAAAACACCGCAAAATGCGTTGCTAAATTATTCAGCAATGCCAATGTTAGCTGAAAAGCGGGGACGTCGCCCATTTCGAGCTCGTTATTCGACTACAAATGCATAAATATTGAATGTGTCCGCATGGACATGGTTTCCCACATTAGTCGTGTTCACCTGTTGTTGCGTGCATGCCTTTTTGCTTACAGCTCCTAAACGTGACATGCACGCAGTACGCATGTGCATTTGATGTGTTGACCTTGCATTGCAGTGGCATTATTTTTCGATTCAATTTACTAGTGGTGTAAAATATCGAAGTTCGAAGTCGAAGTGGCGGCGGTCACACAGTAGTGAATCATTGCTAAAGGGTTTTAAACTGTGTTGGGAACGCATTGTTCTACGCAATATTTTGGTGATGCATTTACTGCGTGTCACCGGACATTAGCTGGGTACTGACTGTTTTACACTGTGCCATTTCAGTTATTATGCAATTTAGCACGCAACTGACTATTTTACGCTGTGCCATTTCAGTTATTATGCAATTTAGCACACAACTGACTATTTTACAGTGTGTCATTTCAGTTATTATGCAATTTAGCACACAACTGACTATTTTACAGTGTGCCATTTCAGTTACATGTATTATGCAATTTAGCACACAACTGACTATTTTACAGTGTGCCATTTCAGTTATTATGCAATTTAGCACACAACTGACTATTTTACAGTGTGCCATTTCAGTTATTATGCAATTTAGCACACAATAACTATCAGAATCGTCGTCGCATGCATGATTCAAAAATGAATCCGATTTTGTTTGTCTTAGATTACGGCCCTTTTCAAGATGTGGACGATGGAGAAATGAATTGATCGTAGCCTTCCTCTAAAGCGGTTCCATTATTAGTAAACAGTCAACAATACTGTTGCATAACTGGTCCAGATGACTTCGGTTACATTATGTCATAATACATATATATATATCAATATATGTCGTCTTTGTGGAATGTAATTAAGTCAATGGAAAAAACGCATATTGGTAGCGTAGGCATAATTACTGTTTAACATATAAGTAATTAGTCAGTTTAAGTTCACCAAACCTGACTGAATGTCTGAACTGGAGACTAATTTTGTTTACTCGCTAATGACACCTGCCAAAAAATGCAACCGCCCACCATCACCTGCTACTCGAATTAGATTTAATTACAGTTTTCGAGGTTTAATACACCTTAGTCTGCTGACTTAATTAAGTTCGAGCGACTTAATTGTCATGTTGCAGCTCTAATTACACCACCTTAGGACAAGCAATAATTTAGCGCATGTTTAGCTAATGACATGGGAGGAAAAGACGCGAATCGTGTTGTTCATGTAAATTCACCCCAGCGACTTGCTCATGGATGGTACACCCAATGGAATTGAAATCAAAGGAAAGCATTGCGGTTTGACAAAATGCCTTTGAGCCCCCTATTCTGATACAGTGAATAATGTAAGCTTTGTAAAAAAATTCGTGTAATTAGGAGTTAAAGAAAACGCAAGCTTCATTAAGATTTTCAACTACATAATTTTTCGTTCAGATTCTCATCATTTGTAATTACGAAAATGTTTTGAGGACCGCATGTTGCCCATTAATGTTGAACAGAGCAACAAATGCAGAATGTCCCTAAAGTCACTGGGTATTTAGCGAAGTAAGAAGCATTTTATACAATTGTCTAAATGACTTGATTATACGCGTATATAGTTATAGAAAATACTGTGATTTACATAATAATATCGTTAGCTATTTTTTCCCCGTTCCAGGCACGAATCATGCTGATGGATCAATAATTTGAAGAACGTTTACGTGTATATCAAATGTTACGTGTAGAATGAAGAAGATAGCATGTAGAGAAATCAGGGGGCAAGTTAACAATAGTTTCACAAACATATTTCTAAGGACAAGGAAATTCGTGACCTCGTAACATTTTATAGGTCTGGATATGCGCATGACGCATAAAATCTGTACGCTTTTGAGAAAATATACCCAAATTTCCTTATATCTCATATCCATTTTTATCCAGAACGGTGTATACTAACATTATAACAAAATGTTAATGATAAAATGTTGCATAAATACAATGTACAATGTGATTTTCAATGTACACATTGAAACAGAACTAGGCTATATAAAGGGAAGTAGAAGTCAACAAATGTTAACTTTAAATTTTTGTCCAGTGCCAAAAAGCTCGAGTACAGTGAAACTTGAACATGTAAAATAACGTCATCTAAGAACCTAGTTTCTAGTTCATTCTCATAGTTGTAATCATCGCGGTCGTTTGGACCGTGCGTCAATCCGTATCATCATGCTCTTATATTTGTGGTCGAATCAATAGGGTTCCGTTCCAGGATTGCAGCGGCGCCCCCTAGCGACGGAATCTTCATAAGGTATGCTATTTCATTCGCAGAGTGAATTTCTGACAGGGGAGACGCTTTTACGCGGAGCAGAGAAAGCGCTTTGTCGAAGCCAGAGACCTGGGGCGAAAGTTGGATAATCGACAAATAGTAACCCGGATTCAAAGTTATCGAACATTGCCGGATATTGCAGCGATGATTTTAAGGCGAAACAAAAACACAGGAATGTTGGCAAAGGAAGAGGCGCTGCGCAGATAAACTAACCGAAAAACCAGTCACGTCAACTTCAAAATCAGATTTGTTGAGGTACGGTGGAAGTTTTGTTATTTTTAACGTTCTTGTCGCAGATGACAAAACGGTGCGTCTGCAGCGCGTACAAAAAGTTGAAATGTTATGTAGGATTAATCTGTCGTTTGACCTTTATGAATGATTTGCTTCGCACGCAAAATCGAATTTTGTTAACAACGAGATAAAGGGCGCGAACCTGAGCTTAATTGAACGATTTCTGCGTAAAATTGGGTAGTTATGTGGGAATAACAGACGTATAAGGTTACCTAAGCCCGACGGCAATACATTATAGAATGGCAGACGTTTCTACTATTGCAATATATTTGTGTGACTGGATCTGATAGTTTTGCAATGACCATTTAATTGAAAATGGAACTTGTAGGAATTCGAATGCTTTTTCCGTGATGAATGCGTTGCATTGGGATTCTACATCAGCATGGACAATTTAGTTTTGAGAAAATATCGGTGCACGCTCTGTTGAACGTGTTATTTCATGTGGAAGAAGATGATTTATGTTCATAAATTCCTGCGTTGAAATATGCATTTGTAACGACCTTTTGTGCGTTAAACATTTGCTACCGTGTAAATGTTGAAGTAAAATATCGTTTGACTGTCTGCGACAAATCAAAATCATGCCATTAATAGTTGATACTGTAACTGGATAAATTAAAGACCCAAATTATGAATCCCTCTAAAATTTGTTTCGCTCGAAATTTATAAGACAATACGGCAAAAATAACACGGCAGTCATTTCAATTTATCAGCTTAAATATAACTGCCAAAAAATCGAAAGGAAATTAATAGTATTGCAAACTTTTCACTTTTTGCTTTTCTATTTCTGGCAAATCATTACATATATTTAGCAGTAGTCCCTCTTTTCAGTTTTTAGCATACATTTTCTTTGAATAAGTGTATATGGTTTACAAGCTTGGATTAACCTACCAAAGTAACACAATATATTTGAGATACGGGCCAAACTACTTTTATCTCAAACGAAAGAAAAAATCCTAATTTCGCTGCTGCTGTTGTTGCCACGTGTTCGTTTTAATTGAACATAAATTAGCATAAAGTAGACGTTTTGGACGCGCGTTGCATTAATCACCAGCGAAATCTTAATATGAAAGTTGTAACCCCAGGGTTCCCAAACAGAGGAGTAAGAGTATAGATAGATTTCAAAATGAATGAGATAGGAAATTACGATTGTTTTCTGTGCAATTTTTATTTGCCCTGATTTTTTAAATTTGACTCCTTTATGTTTATGGTGACATGCATGATGCTAAATGCATGAGGAAGCATAAACTGCGCAGATACTAAAGTTAACGCAATTTCGAAGAGAACGCCTAAATTTTCCCTAACGTTATCAATTAACAATCAATTAAAAATGAATAATCATAATTGGGCTCTTTTGACACCTCAAGTGTCGTTAAATGACAGCGTTTACCCATCATCATCAAGCCTAGTTATCGTCCATACTTTTATTGAAACTATCCGTTACGTTAATTGTCCATAAGAAATCCATTCAAATATAGTCTATAATGTGAAAAGTATCTCTCTACTAAAACATTTTATTCGATTGCAGAATGGTGGCCCAGAAATTGTATTTATCATGCCACCCATACGATGCGACCTTTACAGTTGAATCAGCAAAGTTTACCGATTTGGGAAATACATGTATTTTCAAATTTACTTGATAAATGTTTAAGGGTTAAATTGGAATTGCCTTTTTAAAATACTCATGTAAAATAACGCATTGAAGAGAAACGCGTATTTCTGTAAATCGCATAATAGTTGTTTAAATGTATTTATATTTTATATAAATAAACGGGACATTTTAAAATGATGAAACATTACTCGGACCAATTCTACATATAATTTTTTAAAATTATAAGACGTATTTCGAGCAAAAAAATTGATTGCATGTTGTGCAACCTTTTATAGTTCAGCCTGAAGAAAATATTTTTAAGAAAATATCCAAAAGTGTAACTAGGCTATAGGATATGTTAGCAAATTGATCGCGAAATGCGCTTCATATTAAGTAGTGTATTAAGTAGTATAATTGTTGACCTATTCTAAATCTATAGAGATGAGTGAGGTTTCGTTCATACAGCGGTTTAGGTTTCCGGCCCTTGTTGTAAAGTGGAAAATGAAAATTTTAAATGCGAATGCATGTTGAAACATGATAAAATGTTTACACTGTCCTGTATTGAGTAGTGTGCAAGAGAGCTTGTCGCCGGACGCCTAGCTACGTGTTTATCTGGCACACAAATTCGGCTAATGATATAGGCCTATGCTGAGTTATTATTCATGTAAACATATTCATGAAATGGAAAACCACTATAAACTGAGCTATCAGGATACGATGATAAATGTTTCGCTTTAATGGAATGTTGTTCAAAGTCCCTTATGGATGTACATAATAAAATTACCGAATTTTTCAATTTATGAAGGGCTGGGTAAAAAACGGATTGTGGCTTTAAATCAGGGATGGCATAAAAGGCCTTTTCACATTGGGTTACGCCAAGGTCAGTCCAATTTTCACGCTGATATTATCTGTAACAGGCCACTTCAGTTCAATATTGCTCCTCAGAATAACATTTTCCAATCACCAATGGTTGGGTAAATGTTCACACATGTAATAGCTCCACAGATTATTAAACAAAGAAGACAAATGAATGAGTACTATTCAGGTGTATCATCACTCCACCAGTAAAATCGCCAAATAATTACAAAAGGAAAGAAAAAGAAAAATAAATTTCTAAAACAAAAATATGGCACGTGAGATCATGAAAGTTTTTTTGTGCGCATTCAATATTGAATTTTCGTTTTCCAGATTGCTAACAATGGTGGTCCTGGTCGAATGTGCCTTGCCTCGGTGACGTCAGTGGAGTCATTGTGCCATGGCAACCTTTCCTCCCGTTACTGAATACTCGTGGGACGAGCTATCCCGCACTTTTTTTCCTCTCAGTAATGCATCGCTCACCCCTAAGCCCGAGGAGGACGCCTCAGAGACTCCATTTTCTAGGAACGAGCCCGAGAACCCCTACGTGCTGTCCTGGTGGGTCCAGCTGACCTATGCCCTAGTGTTCGGCCTCATGCTGACCGTGGCCACCATCGGCAATGCCATTGTGATCTGGGCCGTGCTGTCGCACAAGGTTATGAGTTCGGCCACCAACTACTTCCTGGTCAACGTGTCCATGGCTGACCTCATGATGGCCACCTTCAACGCCATGTTCAATTTCGCTTTCATGATCCACAGTGATTGGCCCTTCGGCGCTGTCTACTGCACCATCAACAACTTTGTGGCAACGCTGACAGTGGCACTGAGTGTCTTCAGCCTGATGGCCATCAGTGTGGACAGGTAAGCGCTGCATAATTATTCTTTCACTCGCGAGATCGTTTCGTGATTTAGGTGGTGGTAAAGAAGATTAATAATAGGCGCACAAAGATTTTTGAAAAGTTACTCTGAAAGACCTAATGCATGTTTGTTTCAAAAGCTGTTGCACTCGTGCGAGAATTCAGGATGGTAAATGTCTCATGAAATTCGTTGTTGCGAAAAGGTTTGCTGACGTTTACCAAATCCGCGAGCATTGCTTATTGAACACCACTCCTGAAATTATTGCAATCGCTCAAGGAGCAAAGTAGGTAACGTATGCGAGAAAGAAGTCATTTAACACCCTGCGTCTAAAAAGCTTTAACGTGAAACATTCTAAATGATCTTAAATCTAACCAATTTTTTATTTAATGAAAGTTGGTATGTGTTGAGTGTTTACTGTGTCTATAAGGTGGGGTGGCGTTGAAGAGTAGATTGTTTGTGTCCTCCAAAATACAAGAGCTGTTGACATCTGCAGAGAAAAAGAAACACATTGTGATAGATGTGTTCCAATTTCGAGAGAGAGAATGGCGAGTTTTTTTACTCAATAATTTCACATCGATTTGAAACCTGATGGGTGATTTTTGCCTCCATTGATAGTAGCTAATGGAAAATCTTTTAATATTTTTGTCTGCTTTTGAAATACCGCAACTAACTAAACATGAAAACGCCAATGTGATAATGGCATTGTGGAAAGTTAGTGTTGACTGTAAAGCAAAGCATGAACATCGTTATGGTTCCAACATGTTTTAAAATTTATTTCATCAAGAAACATCAAGAGGTTGTGAAGTCACTGTATATTGGTCTGTATAGTTGATGTGATTTTAATGCAAAAATAAATATGCGGTTTATTTTTTTACTATACATATATGCTATATACGAAGAAGCGCTGGTATTCATATTGATACGAATATAGCAGGAATAAGTTTTAGTTTGCCTTGAAAG
>JAQIXS010004941.1:0-13783 GCA_034700785.1 Rossiulus vilnensis
CACCCGAATAAATTCAACCACACTGGCGAAAGTAGCCCTACGACTTGAGGGAAAATCACTTACATGTACATGTTGTGTATATTAACTTTGCGTCTTTGTTTAATAAAATTGACATTTGTTTACCTGTGCTTCTTTTAATTATCTTTTGAAGCATGCAAATCCGCTAAACATCCGACATTTTAACGACGTTTTCTACATTTTGCGTAACTGCAAATCTATTTGTCAATCCAGGCTGCATATTTCACCGCTTCTCGCATAAATATTCTAAATTCATGCGTTTGAATATTTTACAATTTCAGAACAACATTTGATGTTGTTTCAAAAATATTGTCAAAATATAGGAATTTGTTGAAGGTATATGAATACATAAAAAGGGTAAAAATATAGCAAAACTTTCAGCCTGTAAGTACAATGAGAATAGCGTTCAGTGGATTGATCACTCACAATTTTGCCCAGAAATCACAAGTTTGCGATTATTTAGAGATATATGTAACGGAAAACACCTTTCAAATGGAAAGCTTAAGTTTTAGCCAATGAGGCATCACGTGCCATCACGCCAACTAATTGTCGCGGGAGTAACCGCCATCGCATTGGCATTTGTAAATAAATTGTTATTTATTAGTAACAAACGTGAATTTCTTGCAACCAGTAATTTCTGGGCAATTGCATTTTTCACTAGCAAAATTAATATCTATAAACACTTTAAACGTTTATTTTACTCTGTGCATCTCCAGCCATTAACTCCAACTTGACTAAAAAAGCATTTTAGACTGAGTTTTTATACTGTACATCATTTTAAGAATGATTCAGTGCATTTTCATTAGGCTTCTCCTTGACTTTCCAGGTCCGCATGAGTGTTGAACTAACCAAAGAAATTTGTTTTCCAGAACTTATCGCGTGATAACAAACGAAATCAGTATCAGTACTCACCCGCAATACATACCAACGACCAGGAATTCTCGAAGATACTTTGCTCCATGGCTATCCGAACATCAGCTACAAGTATTTCACTTTCTGAAAGACCAATTCGCGAAGTTTTAAGTAACAAACTAGCCTGTAAAGATAACTTATGATTTATTGTCATTATCGCATTCTTATACTATTATAATACTTCAAATCAATGTAAAAATGTAAGAAAACGAAACTAAAATGAGCAATTCTTCAATAAAGTTATTCATGGAGGTGGCCCTAACATAAAAAAATGCTAATACAACATGGTGGGGAAAAAATCGTGTATGTGGTTGGGTCGCGACAATCCAATTATTAATTAAATAAAAGATGAATGTGTCGATGAAAAACGCAACGTGAATATTCAGGAAATGAATGTCAACGAGTGAATGAAAACAAAAGCAGTGATCGAAGGGTTGACAGACTCCAATTAAGATTACAAGTTGCGAAGCATTACAAAGAACAACTGCGAACAGGGAACATGAATAAAAACTGGGTTGGGGTGAAACATTTTTAAAAAGTACAAGAGAAGGATGCTGAATCAAAGCTCATCGACATAATTTTCAGTCGCAATACATGAAAAATTATTTGAAGAGCCTTAATTTCGTGACAAAGCATAAAATTAAACACCCATGCGTTGTTCAGGCTAATGAAATCTTAATTAAAAATTATCAATTTAAAAACTCGTGGAGTACATTTAACGGATCAGTACTGACTCGTATCAAAAGCAAGTTCACCTGGAGGAAAACCTGCACCTTTTTGAAATTTGATTATCTAGAACAGGTCTTGGAATGGGGAAAATCCCATTCATTACATCAAGAAATTCCCCAAACATGTTTGCCACGATCATTGCCACGCAAGCATGATATAAATACGCCAAATTGAAGGTTTTCCAACCTCTTCTTCAATGCTAATCCCAAGATCTCCTGGGCCAATTAAAGGGTTATTTGATAATTTTGGAATTTTCTGGTAAACGTTGATATCGTTTCGAAAAACGCTTGGACAAACAAACAATGAACAAGCTGAGCGAAATTTTAGATTAATGTGGGAATCTCACTGAAAACCGCTTAACTTCAGGTTTTCAGATTTTACATAATCTGAGGGGGTTGAAATTTTCAAAATGGCGTATGCGTTGCAAAAAACAAATTTAGCATAAGAAAATACAATCATCCCACTTCAGTAATTGAAAAGAATTACCGATAATATGGGTTAAAAATAATCAAACGATCAGAACAAAAACTCATTGCATTGTTTGGCATTATAGACAAGTTTCAATTAGGAAAAGCAATAATTTCAAGTTGGTCGAGGCGAACGCAACTCGTCGGCCGAGTTAGATGGTTGACTAGCAAAAGTAACTACGCGAACCGGTATTCAAAAGGTTGTGAATGTGTTAAAAATGAAATACGGGAAGCGTAGAGATGTCGATTGCACAGTGCTTAAGCGCAAAAACTCAGTGAATTTCTATTAAATTTCAGACCCACAAGCGCGTCGCCTTAAGATTGCTTTTCGGTCTATAAAAACATCGTTCGAGTTAAAAGTGAGTGGCGAAGAAATAATTTCACCCTTTCGACAAATTTTCAAAAAAGACGCCGTACGTTGGCGTTTAAAGCATTTTCTTTTTGTTGCACAATGTGCTTTTTTATTTTTTATTTTTTTTTGTTGCACAATGTGCTTTTATTTTTTTATATTTTTTTTGGTATTAGTCATCCGACTCCGTGTACAAAAAAAAAAGCGAAAATGGCATGAATTTTCCCCCAAGAGATATTTTAACTACCAAAGATGTTTTGGCAATTCCTTCGGTTTCGTTATATATTAAAATTTAATCAAGAACTGTGCAATCAAGATTAAACGCTATTAGCAATAGTTGCGTCAGGTGATGGAAATACTCTCACAATTTCATCTACGGAAGCTGTATTTAATATTGCAGTGACCTATACGAGATTTTAGGGTTCCTATAAAAAAATTCCACTTTTCATTTATAAGTACTAAGTCAAGCTCGCAGAAGTTCCATTCGCTTCATAAGATATACGTAAATTTCTGTTTTTATGCAAAAATAACGAAAGAGTGGAGCAGCATTTTCCACGCCTACGTCTAGATATATATATATGTGTGTAATAAAAATCGACTATTGTCGAATTAAGCGTACCTAGTCACTGAGTATACAAAACCATTTTCACTATCATTATCCATTTTAGAATAAAATTTCTGTATGTTCTGCACACGAATAGGGGTCATTCATGGATGGCCCCACAACGCGTGAGTGACTGTACATAATAATGTACATATATAGAATTTGCTAAGAAATTTAGTAAGCTCAGCAGATGGGCACTTGGCGGGTACTGGTCCCCAAGGAAAGGGTCACGACGGTTACAATTCCACACCCGCCAAGCCCCATGTAATTATTTGTTTTTCAAATAAGGCACTAATATTTCTCTAATATATATATATATTCATTATGTTTATACATATATACAGACCGAAACCACAGGGCCATTTTCTGGTAGGGTGTCAATTAGGTATTTTAATTTGGGTTAAACTAAGTGGAAATACAAATTTTGAACAGTTTGAAGAACTGAAGGGTGATTGGGAAGGGAAGGCAAGGATACCTGGCCCGGGATTCTAACTCTGGTTTCCCGAATTCCGGGGCGCATTCATTAGTGGGTTTATTGCTCAATACAAATGGGGGAAACTACGTTTAATTTTAATTTTATTTTAAAACACAGAAATTGTCGCTGCGGTTTCGGCCAGCATCCATTCAACTATCGTAGCATAAAGCTTGAAGACAAGGTGGCATCTCAATCCATAGAATAATAAAAAGCAATAATTCCAATGGCACTATTTGCATGTACACGAAATCGTCGTCAAAATTACACAGGAGAGTACGAAAAAAGTTAAATCTGGTTAAAAAAAAAAAAAGGAAAGGAACAAGGTATCAAAAAGGGAGACGAAAACGAGAGGAAGATGAATACGTATATAAAGGAACAATTTATCCGAAACTGGACTTACATCCGTGTTCAGTCCTACGTACTGCAGCAGTAGATAAAAAAGATGGGCGATTTAGTAGGAATTTGGCTGCCTTAAACAGAAACACAGTATCTGCGTATTAAATGTAACGAAAAATGGATTTCGGGTTTAAATCAGATATTGTGATTCTCTTTGAGGCAGCCTAGTTAAATCGATGTATGAACAATGAAATAGCTTAAGCTACTTCATTGTTCATACATCGATTTAACTAGGACATAACGATTTATATCCTTAAGCTATTTCATATATATTTAAGATGGGTTTACGCTGAATGTGTGTGTGAGAGAGAGAGAGAGGTAGATAATCCAGCGTCCAACGGATGAACGAATTGACGGAAGTAAAACAAACAGACTGCTGGGCGTAGGCACGGCCACTTCTTGGCAATGGATAAACGTCCCTAGTCACAGTACTAAAACACGAAGCCCTGCTTTCAGTTCGCACCAGCCGCCATTTTGAAATTGAGCGTTCCATGCCGCCAGCAAAAATCCGTCACCAAATTTCTTCTGCACCAACGTCTTTGGCGTTTCGGAGCTGTGCACACACGACGTCCTTAATGAAAATATCCTGATATTGGGTAATCCGTTTTTTACTAATATCTATTAGTAAAAAATGGATTCCATATTTCCGTCCAGGAAAGTCACGATACCTCAATATCAGTGACGATTTTTAGTACTGAACTATATCCTGAAAAATAGTCACTGATATTATCGTGACTTTCCTGGTCGTCCAGGGGAGCGCGTGTCGAAGTTACAAAAAATGAGTGACGTCGTACGTGCACGACCCCTTAGGAATGCACACGTCCGAGAGAGGGTGTCCATGTCATGGAAGTTGCTCGAGGTCGTTGGGATCTGTCCTCTTCCTCAGCAACGGCGGCGTCTGTACATATCCCATAAGCCCTGCTCCTTCAGCTGCCTAATTAATTTCACCCGCAGCACTTTATTGCGCTTTTCCAGAATCGCTTGCTCCTTTTCTAGCCTGGGGTTACTATTCTTCAGGTAGGCGATGTACTCAGTGGAGCTTTTCAGGACGAGTAATTTGGGCGCCCTCGTAGCTTCCTCCACGGCTGGCACTACGTGTTGGAGGGCAGCGTAGTAGGCCTTGAGTTCCTCTCTGCGCTTGCGCTCCATGTCGTTGTGCTCTTTCCTCTTGTCAGAGTCAGAGTCCGACGACGAGAAACGCATTTTCAGCTCATTGCCGTTCTGCTGCGGGTCCATAGTCGCGCGCATGCGCTTGTTGGTGGTGGCTGGAGCCTTTCTCTTGGCGACGTTCGTGGTGGTGCTCTTCCTCTTTGCTGAAGCTCGCTCTTTGGGCGCCTTCGGAAGTGGAGGTGGTAACATCGTATTCGTGTGCGGTTGTACATGGCGGTTAGAAAGGTTGGGATTTGAGCGCCGCCTGGTGTTGTGCTGCTCCAGTTGTCCTTGTTGAGACGGCTGATTGGTCGTTCTGCCCCTGCCCTTGCCCTTGCCGCCTTTGGCCGCTGCTTTCGGAGGAGCTGGCGTCCTCTTCTTGGGCTGTGGATGCTGAAGTTGGGCAAGTTGTTGTTGTTGCTGAGAAAGTAGTTGCTGCTGCTGGTTGCACAAAACATTACCTGGATAGTCAATTTTTTCGACGTCAATGTCTTCATCTTCTGCAAAGATTCAATGAAGAAAAAAAAAATGCCATGAGTAAACTATAAAACCATCGCTTTTACAGTTCCCACAGCTGTTTTCAAATAAAATGCCCCGACATTTCTACGGGTTTTCCAGGTTAAAAAAGCTTTTGCTGCTAATTAAATTTTTTCATGATTTCCAGAAAAATTCTCCATGTCGATTATACATCTAATATGAAGCTTTCAACACATTTTAAGAAAGCTAGTGATTTAATTACATTAGTTGGTTTTATCGAGAAGTTTAGAAACATTGTGAACACAAAAACTACAAAATATTACTTCACAAGTTTGCCTTCATTCTTTTCCGATCATGAATTATTTCCTTGCTCACAAGCCACAAGCTGCAGATGACATCACTACATTACAGCATTAAAGGAAAGGTGAATTGGATTGATAACATACACGAAGCACGAAAGGCAGCTAGAAATCCCCCCGACTGGGGAATTTTTTTTTACAATTCCCCTGACTTTCCCAGGATCTGTGTGAACTCAGAGACCAAAGACTTGAGTCTGAACTTTCGAGCACCTCAGCAGACGCCTTTTGGGTCTCTTAAAAAGAAGACTACGGTCCCACCCATGTTCGAGATCTCCATCGCATTGCATCGAGAGATAATAGACGCACTTAAAAATTGTTTCACGCAATTCTAATAACGAGATGCGTACAAAAACGAGTCGTTCGTTTGGTTCAGCGTCCTGCTTCATTACTCTTTTTTATGTGTATTTTTCATTTCGCTCGATTAATCAGCGCAAACGAATTCAGTTGGCAACAAAGTTCATTCCTCAACCCTTTCAGGTCTCGCTTTCGCTCTCGGTGGAATCTACGCCGGAGAGAGTAGAGAGTGGAGAGAACATTCCTGGTAAATGAGATTTAAACCGGATTATACAGCATGCCTATAAAAAAAGGCGAGTCGAGGGAGGCAAATTTGGCATGCAACGTTTTCCCAGACGGCTACTGAAATCCAGGTAAAATATATAAAAAAAAGTCACACGCACAAAAAGAGTTGGAAAGATTAGAGAGCAATTCACCTAGCTAATTAACGCCCACTGCGAGACACGTCTGGGCAGCGAAGGAAGACTTTGAATTTAGCACTCAAAACATAGCTGAAAATCATCGCGAGAAAGGAATGCCATAAAAGACAAAAGTTACCCCAATTATTATAATCATTTCTCTGACCACACCCTGATTAAATTTCCCTGACATTTTGAAAATAAATTCTGTAGCGAAAAGACATCAAAGGGAATATTCGTTGACAACAAATTCTGGGCAACTGCACTTTTATCAGTAAATACATTACTGTACTAATATTAATAAACAATTGAAATCCCCGGGCCCTAAACCTTTCAGTTTTTCTTAATAACTTCTCTATATTCACCGGTCGATATAAATAAACCCGTGAAACAATATTCTCGTAAAAAATTGGGACTGTTTAAGGTTATTCCAATGCATTCAACCAGGTTTAAATATAGTTAAGCTGACGTTAAACGGTTTTAAAGACAAGCAGCCATCAACCAACAGCCACAGACAAACGTGAAAAAAAAAAATCAATCCACCCACGACTGAGAGGTTCAAATGCCCGTGTCCCGACGATCTTATTTTTGGGCAAACTTTTTACACCTCGCGGGACAGGGGCGCCACTGTCGCTAGCGACTTCATTAGCGAGCGAGAGGCAATAAGCGATGACAACAGAGTCCCTTATCAAAAGCCGCTTTTCATTTCGGGTATTAGTAAGTGGACCGAACTGCCCAGGTGTACGGCGAAACCAAATCGCAATTAGATAAGAGATGTTAATGCGGCCAATTAAAATGTAGACAAAAAACTGGTCATCATCATCATCATCCACATCATCGGCTCCCCTACCACTCCCTCCCCAGTCAGTTTACAAATTCTTTGGCGTTGGAATTTCATCCGTCCATTTATTTCAAGGCCACAATTTCGTTTCGTTCCAGGAACAAACAAAAAAAGCAGTTCATCAACAGTGTCTGGTCAAGAATTTCAGTCTTTCTCCACCAAAGCTCACTAGGCCAAGTGCAAACCCACACAAATGTCTCGCATTTTACGATCAACCTCTTCAAACGAGACGATTTTTCACCTTCTCAAACAAACAAACAAAAGTGTTCAAAGAGTTGGTTGGGCAAATTCACCCCTTCAAGCACCGCCGCGATTAACAGCCCCCTCCTCCTTCAACTTGCTCCACACACACAAAAAAATGCCGGTTTCATCTTCATTGACGGTTCGTGGGAGAAGGCAGAAAAAAACTCACTTTAAAATCCCCTTTATCTGCTCGAAAGCAGAAATGCCGAGATGCGAAAGTTGAGCGAAAAGCATTGTTAGCAGAAAACCGAAATCGCAAAACGTTTTTCCAAGAGCCGAAGCTCCTTAAAAAAAAATTGAAAGTGCTTTCTGGCCCTCCAACGACGTCGTTCCCAGTACAGGGTGGGCCAGCGTTTACCGCAATAACGTTACTAAACCAAGAAGCAAATTTCCCAGAACAATTTCTACAAAAAATAAAATTGTAAATGACAGCGACGAGACCCGGATGGCGCCTCTTTTGTCTTTTTATCCGACCCGAAAATCTCGTTTATTATTCCGAGCACAAGGAAACTTAACACCTGTCTCCCACGCCAATCTGAAATTCCAGGCTTTCTAAGAAATCGATTCATACCGTGATTCGCTACAACGGCCGTTTTGGTTGCATTCGGTTTATGTAACATCATACGGCCAAAATGAGAATGGGACATTGCCAATGAAAGCAATGGTGTTGGTACTTTAATTTCTTCGTAATTTCTCTAGTTTCAATTGGGGTTGTCCGAAGTTGACGTCAGGTGGCGCAACGGCCCTGGACCCAACAACACTAGCGGTACGAGCACAGGATTCGGTCATGTGTGGCGAACGAAAACCCAAGGCTGACTCAGTTAAAAATACGATTCGTTGCCAGATTGCGTCACCTTTGTTTTTGGCAAACGCGCAAGAATTGGCCAGCGAGCCAACGAACTCACGAAAAACCGATTTTTTTTTGTTTCTTCGTGCGTGCATAAATTTTGTGTCGATTTGAAGCATGCGCCTTGCGTTTGACAAAGCCCTAAACCACTAAACATCCGACCTTGGACGTTTTATCGCCTCCGATCCTATAGCTACATGTAGCTCTAGCTCCCTCTGCTGCTGCTCGCCCTGCTGACAAAATCGAGCAGGTTTCCTTCGTCAAGTGATGACAACCAAAAAGCAACGATTACATGATACATCCTAATCTCCCATCACACAATAAGGCTACTAAACACGCATCAGATGAATCACTGATTTTTCCCCCTTCATATAGCATAAGGTGTCTAGCGGCATTAACAGTCATGGGAAAATCATGATTTTGACATAAGGTTCGCGATAAAGTTTACAAAATCTATTCCCTGAGACCAACCCAAGCAAACGTTAAAGCATTAGTTTTTTGTTGCAGCGCTAGAAATTTCTGGACAATTGCATTGTTTTATCAGTTAACCCAAAAAAATTGCTGAAATCAGAAGTTGAAATTTTCATTTTTAAGTACACTGTAGGCCTATTGCCGCCATATTTACTTTCGCCACCTGAAGCAAATGGGATCGGCTTTTTTCTTCATTTTCGGGAGGGGTTTATGTATCTCGAAATACGATAAAAATTTGAACAAATTAACCTTGACTCGAACCGAGGGTTTCTTCCAAGTTCAGAAGCCTCTGCCTGCGAAGGCGCGCCACGCCGTTTTTCAATGCTATTCACGAATTGAATTTCAGATGTCACATCCAAAGGAAGCCCCGCGATCACGTGTCAAAACGCTTATCAGCGCCAATTTTCAATCACTTTTCGGTCCAAAATGTTTACAGGGCAAACACAGGGGTGAAAAAGTGCTACGTCCCAGTAGCGTCCTGCCACACACACGTCTTATCGCGATGAAAGAAGAGTAGAGGAGGAGAAAGTGGGTACGATTTCCAATAATTAATTGAGACTGGGGCGCAATTTTGTCACATTGGAGTTGACACAAGGCACGGCCTCAGGGTCGAGTCAAGATAAAGAAATCGCTACTATCTTCCGACACCCGCGGGAGGGGACAGTACCTTAAAACGTTTTGATTCAGAGGAAACACGCATCTGATACCAATTAAGTTTCGCTTTTAAAATCACCAACGTAATCACATTGCCACCGATTAACTAAGCTGGCGATCACTAATCTTAAGAAGAAAAAATAGGTTCCGTGAAGACGAATACCCAATGGGTGCAACCAGGTTATTAGTACACAATTAAAAGTAGTAACAAGATGAGGATCAAGGCTAGGAGAAATGGAATACGGTAACATTGCACGACCGAGAAAAGGCTGCTTATAGGTCAAAACAGGACAAAGCGAAACAGCGAGCAAAATTAGGTCAATACGTTAAGTGAACATGAAATCTGGCATTTCCGTTATTAATGTTGGTCGCGAAACAACTGTTGTCCAAATAAAAATTAAATTAAATGGATTTAATACACATCAACAAATATAAAAATCCAAAAGTGTCCGTGGGTGGAGGCCACCAAAAGCACTTTCAATCACTGGGCATTCCAGGGCGACCACACTTTTACACATTTTCATTTCCAGTTACTTTTACCTTAATATCTCCCCCCTACTCCCCGGTGAACTAACTCTGAAGGTTTTTACAATCAAGTTTTTTTAAAAAATTATTACTAAACACATTAAATCCCTGAAAACAGCTATATAATTGACTGAAAACTGTCAACTCCAAGACTGCGATTCATCGACAAACCCCTCTTTTCCATATGCGCGTGGTCACCTTGCAGGGACAATGTTCAATTACATTTAAACGGTTGTCAACATGAACGTAATAAACAAGATTAAAATTTGTATTTTGTGAATGGACAAATACACGTTACGTC
Source organism: Rossiulus vilnensis (assembly GCA_034700785.1). Taxonomy (NCBI): domain Eukaryota; kingdom Metazoa; phylum Arthropoda; class Diplopoda; order Julida; family Julidae; genus Rossiulus; species Rossiulus vilnensis. Next base: position 10,510 of record JAQIXS010004941.1, read on the forward strand.
AGTCATTGTCCAACCAGCGCTGTTTTTTATTCAACTAAGCCACACCATATCATTAGCGCAGATAGCTCGAAGCTCATTTCCTCTTCATTAATTAATTCAGAGTCACCCATCTGCGCGCTCGACTTCCGGTTTAGGATATCCCCTTTGGAGCGTGTGCTTCCCCCCCTCCCCTCCTCAAGGCATAGGACACATAACGCATCACAAGCTATGAGTGACGATGACTGGCACTAAATCCAGTACTGAGTATTTGCTTTCTTGATGCCAAATTAAACGCCCAATTCCTCGTACTCGTAGCGGTCACTGAATGTGCACCGAATCCCCAAACCCTGTCGCAACTCTTTGGCGCCAATCCCGAATACTTGGCATTGCTCTGCACACAAAACAGCGCCAACCACGTGACTGTGACGACAACTCGTGATTCAACAACAACCAACAAAACGAGTTATTAAAACCCTTCTCGGTATGAATTTGCATGCGCATATGAAATGCTGGGCATACGATATGGCCGGGAATTTCCACTTTCGAAGCAATAAGTGGTCACCAATTCAATTTCGTGGACGAATGGAAGGCGAAGAAAGATGTAAAGAGACCACCGTGTTATAGCGTTCAATCGGTAGGAGTGAAATCGATATGTTAATGATCTGAGTCATCACTGAGTCAACGGACTTAAAAGTTCCTGCATGCACGACTACGCAGAAGCATCGGCTCTCCTTGGGCAGTTTTGGGAACCGTTCCAAATGAGCCAAAGTTACAACGGGACATAAAAAATATTGCACCATATGGGCAAAACAAGTTTCATATTTTATAGCCAACATTAATCTGAAATTGTACGCTTGTTTGAAGTTTTATAACTGCAGAAAGTTACTTCAGACTACCCCACAATGACGAAAATAAAAAATAATAATGCTTAATTATATTCCTTACTCTTATTTAATGACTGATTAGGGTTCACCCAAAATTATGCCCACCATTAAGTTTGTTTTGTTGCTTGAATTATTTATTTAGTAATTGATCAATTTATTTTTTCCCTCGTGTGGAATTGGTCGTCCACTAGGTTCCGAGCTATTTTTATTATTTGCATATATCCCGCCTACTAATAAACAAAAATTGGCAATATTTTTGTGGGCATACTTTTGGGTTAGACAATGACATCCAACCGGAGTTGTCGGCGTTGATATGAACGGAACTGGCACAGATTAACGTTACGATTCCCTTAGTCACCACAAGATACACAGATTCACTAAAGTTTCCAGAAACCCAGACGCTCGCGTGCTATGAATAACTTTAGCGAAATTAAGGCAAATGAGATCTCGGATTTCGTGACGAATTTGATTCCCTTAAACAGCGAGGCGCCTCGTTTTTCTAGTTTTCACTGACTTCTACCCCCCAGACTCCCTCAACTTCCCCGTAGCGTCGTGCTTAACTACGAGACGTGATTCACATTTCAAACATCATTCAAACAAAAAAAAAAAACCTACAATTCATTCGCGTCATTGAGCGTGTTTAAAGCACGGTAGGTCCTTGAGGCGAGGGCGGGTGCAGCACTGGCGACTTTACACACCAAAAACGGCACCCCCTTAAATTCCCATAAACGAGGAGGACCCGCTGCTCCCCATCCATCACTGCCCCGCTTAGTATTAAAATGTTTTTTTTTCGGGTGCTTTATGGGCTCGGGTGGATCATCAGCACCACTACCACTATCATCATAATCTGTCAGGAACAGACGGGGTTGGGCATTTCCGTTCGCAAAGGAGGGAAAAAATGCAGCTCCCAAAAGACATCAATGAAAACTGCTCCTTCCTTCCTCAAGGGCACACTTCCAAGGGTAACGAAAGGGTTGAAGAAACTCGGAAAACGATCGGCCTAGATGGCAAAAAAACGGCTACGAAATGACATTGGACGAACGAGCGCGGTTTTAAGGACGAGGTTAATAAATATAAAGGGCAGCTGGCATTTAAAAGAAACCTTAGCAACAATAAACGGCCGTTGCAGCTCACTAAATTTGAATTTCACTGCACCGAACGATGCGTGATAAACATCAACGCCCACGCCAAATGAATCACTTTTTCAAATATCCATATTTAGGACTGAACAAAAGCATGTTCGCAGATCGGTCGAGTTTCATTCGTGATCAGCATCAATCGATGAATAAGTTAATAGTTAAAAATTTATCGATTATTCAACTGTTTGAAACACTTGTTATTTTCCAAAACTCTTCAATTATCAGGCAAAGTGAAAGTGTTATCTTTACAATGCGCTTAACTTATAATTCTACGAACTGGAAAATGGAGACAAAATTGAAGTTGAAATGCAAAAACACTTTTAAATGTCAACACAAAAAGAAACGTGGTTTTTAGTTTTTTTCTGATTTTACATCCTCCGTGTTCAGTGAAACGCAATAAGCGCACAGAGATGTTTACAACATCATGTCGATTACTTCGCAAACATTTGACCCTTAGATCCTTTTGAGTCAATTATAAAAATGAGTTAGAAAACGAGCGCTAAGTCCCATTGCCAACAATCACTGGATTTCACCGACACCAGACACCTCGCGAGCGAAAGTTGCAGGAAAACATTTCGGTCCAACAGAAATCTTCAATGCCAAAGCCTTCCAAGTACTCTATCGATCGCGTGGCTCAGTTTCATCAATAAAAACAAAACGGCGTAACAGTAGCACAGGCACAAGAATGCGAGAGCGTCGATTACGTAAGGCTGGCTCCGGAAGGGGGCGCGCGCGCGCCTCCTAGGGTTACAAAACGCCATTACTAGGTCAGTCGCATCGGCTGACGGCTGCCCTTGAAAAGTGCGTCTTTTAAAACGGGATTGACGCGTGTGGCGCAACCTCAACCGCGTGTACGCATGCGCAGTGGTTCACACGCACCCGTCTCACCAAGTTCATTGGCATCCCGGGGGCCCCTCGCGTATCGATCGGCTGGCGGCGGGCGGCTTCAGACGGCTGCGAAAATGGGAAACTGGGCCGCAGCCGAATGTCGAGGGCAAGGCTGTAACCTACATTCGACGCTTTTCCCCCCTCTTTACACTACTCTTTTAATGGCTTCCCTTTCCCCTTAAAACATGTACGACGACGACGATGACGACTTCTCGTTCGCATCCCTCAACTCTCGCCGGGTTTTAACGGTACTGAAGCCAGAGTGATGGCGGAAGAAAAAAACACGGTTAGAGGAGGGAGTGAAAAACAAAAAAGATGAGAACCATTATGGATTTTTCAATTCTGGGAAGTACGAAAGCTAGGCGGGCTAGACGACGTCCTTAA
>JAQIXS010004942.1:0-13772 GCA_034700785.1 Rossiulus vilnensis
AAAAAAGTGGGCAAACACTCGGGCCCATATGTGCTAATGCAACGGGGAGTTGCAGAGACACTTCCCTAGTTAAATTATCGATTCTTGCAGCACATAGAGGACGCTGCTAGTAGGCGGACAGTAAGCAAGATCAGTCAACAAGGCGAGTTTTTGGGGGATTTAACTAAGAATTGGCCACAAAAGCGATTTCTGGAAACGGCTTGTGACAGTCTGTGAAATTAGACAGTGGTGCATTTCAAATTAATAGGATGCCCGGAGCAATTTGCTTCCGGACAAGCTGTTTCTTCAATTCTGTTTCGCATCAAATGCAATATCGATTCCAAGATGTTCACAATTTCCAATACTCCACAATTTTGCCGGTAGTCAGTGTGGGAACAAAACAAGGATGATATTTTATTTTAGTTGAAAAAGGAGAACTACTACAAGGTGTTGTTTCGGTTATTATCGTTTGGCCACTTGCCACTTGGTTTTTTTCGCTAGTTGACCAATCGTGCTTGCTGACTGAAACGTGCGCAATTTATCGCTGCTACAGTCGCAAATTCTTTAATTTCTGACAAGCTGTTAGCCACACTTGCTTTAATATATGCTACGAGCTAATGTATGCGCAGGAACGTGTACTTTCTTCATGGCCTCCCTATGTTTCCAGCAATCGATATTTGGGCATTTTCGCTTCGGATTCTCGCTCTCACTTCCTCCCCATCTTCCATAAAATCATTAGCTCGGCTGAATTTATATGCGCCAGTGAAATATCGCAGCTTCCAAGGCGGATTTCCGTCGTTGCCAGTTTGAACGCCCGTGGCGCTGATGCCAATCGGCGCCCTCTGGCGGCGAGAATGGATGCGAGACGTGAGACGACTTCAGTGCGATGCATGTCTGAAAACTTTTTCCTGTGCTTTGCCTTGATGCCACTTGAAAAAAAAGCTGGATCAAGTACTTGGCTATAATTAAATTTATGCTTCGAGCCAGTGATTAATGTTTTTCTTGAATATTTTATAAACGTTATTTCTACCTACATACTACAAACGATAGTGGTGTATGTTTGTATTGTAGGCCTATGTACTTTAATGAACGAAGATCATGTTGCTAATTCAGACGAGTTCCAAATATCTACTGATCTAGATTGAAATTTAGGTTGTTGTATTACCATTATAGGGCCTTTTTATTTTTCTGAAATCAACCTGTTTTTATGACTCTTAGATAATGGACGGTTTAAGAAGATACCAACAATATTTTATGATTGTAATTAATCTCTTATGTTGAAGATCTATTTAAAAAAATTGAATTTTTTTTTCTTACTTGAATGTCTTGTATATATATACTTGCTGAAAAAGTGTTGAAAGCTTACATAAAAATTTGCCATTAAATTTTTAAGTCGAACAATAGTCTTTAATTTTAAATACATGTACAAAATTTTGTGTACCAATGTGATACTTTGAATTTAAAAATGTGATACTCAATTTAATGGAAAATAATTTTGGAAATTGATATTATTTTTTCTCTCGTCAGGCCCTTATGCATAAGCACTTTATGTGATTTATGGGACGCAATGTACATACTGTATTAACCCATTTAAAAAAAAATAAATATCGAATTTATGCGTACAAGTACATCTTTAAAATTACACGAAACAGTGCATTTTTGTTTGAGTTGCGTTGCCAGTATTTACAATGCAACCGAAATTCATTTTAATGAAACACTTGAGATGTAATTTAAATGAAAAGCTAACTTTTGAATTAGATGGGGAATTAAGGTGCAAATGATATCTAGATGACTGAAACCAAATTCAAAACGAACGTGTACTGGGGGCATCTAAATTGTATACTTATTCAGATAAAGTCTGTTCAACCCTCTCTGTGACACCCCTAGTGCTATTTCGGAATAAATTAGCATTCTCTGGCATATCTGTGCGAATATTTCAAACGATTTTTTGTTTCTGTTAAGATGTTATAGAAAGCTCGGAGGCGAAGCGTCGTAAAATTTGTTGTTGCTTGCTTTCTGTTAATTAAATTGAAGCTTTCACATTTGCATAAGTTTCACTTTCATCCGCATACATTATCGCGAGTAATACGAGGGTTAATCTACGACCGCACGCATTTTAACGGATGTAATACAAGTAGGAGTGCTCTGAAAGGCCTATGACAGCTATTTAGATTGTACAGGGTGCTTTCAAAACTTCTATAAAGAATACATAAATCTTGCCTTTGTGCAGGCATGAAATATGTATTTGACTTGGGGTTATTTCAGAGATTGTTTAAAAGTTGACACTTTTAAGAATGGAATTCTTAATTCTGGATTCTGATTGGAGATATGCATGTAGATTAGTGTTCTAACGGTTTTTTTTAATCATAACGTTTACTCCTATACGATTTCTGTTATTGCAGGAACGTGTTCAGCATGTTGCAGTATTTGTTTTGAATAAATTTAAATGTAATTTTGATGCTGATTTAGTTTATTTAAGTTACTAAGGTTCTAAAACATTATTAACTATATATCTTACGTGTCTATGAGAATGAAGATAGATGAACAAGTAAGGATTTGCTGTAAAGTTGATGGCTTTATACTAGTTTTTGCTTGCTTTATAACCAGTGTCAGTATATAACTAAATGTCGTTAAAAAAAAAAATGTTTACGTGCACATCACGAGAATCCATAAACATGAAACCGCTTTGAACGCCCTAGATTAAAATGTTGTTATGCAGGTACCGCAAAATTTGGAGGTTTAATATCCAAGGGGTATAATGCGCAAAAATGCATTTATGCAGTGCTACCGAGGAGCCTACTTAAGAGATTGTTTGCAGCCACTTTCCCATTTCGTGGTTGTTGTCTGCAAATGCTTTCGTTAGTGCGCATGCTCACTTAATCCTTTGGGCTCTGGCTTCAGGGACCCAATAGTAATTTACTCGCAAATCAACCATCCGTGTAAAATGCAACGTAGCGTACACATTCATGATTAAAGTTTGTGTACCCTTAGGAATACGTGTATGTAGGAAGGCCAAGTCGTGTTTTATATTTTATGTGCTGTGTGTGTGTGTGATATCAGAAGTTCAAACCCCAGACCCCGAGTATAATTATGAAAAGTGCTGATGGCGCAAACGAAAATATATCCAACCAAGAGAAGGAAAAAAAAGGCAATAATGCTGCTATCATTTCTTGTCTGTCAAAAGTTATGGCAGTTTTTTACATCATATTTCCTAATAGACCAAATGCAGAGTCATGAACGAAGGAGATTGTTAGTGATGTCATGCCTGCCATGTGATGAGAAAGTCTTTAAATGTTTTTGGAAATGAATATCTTGAAACTTGTTCCTTAGTTTGTACATGGATATATCAGGAAACCTAGAATAGTCTTAGATCCTTATGCTTATACTGTTATAAGGTTTATACCACAAGTATTTAATTAAAACTATAGGTATGCCAAAAATATTTATCCAGCAAAAAATAAGTATATTTGTCTTATTCTATACGGTATAGCACCTGTTTAAAAATTAATGAAAATGTAAAAAACGTTGTTCTATAATTGTCAACTTTTTAAAATAAGTTGAAAACATAAGCAAATATGTTTTAATGGAAGACATCCTGTCATTGAAGTGATTAAATTACTCTGCCATTTAAAAATACTAAATAAAAATGATTAAATCACATCAGATTTGATCCATTGATCTATGAAATTAAACAATTTAAAGCCTATTTTTTCATTTCAAAAATAAAAATATTGTTCTTATTCTAGCTACTGTTTAAAATCAGTTATAACAAAATGTGTTTCCAAAATGAACTTTGCTGGAAATGTGTTGCTATAAACCAAATTCTAAGTAATGAACTATGTTTGTCCTTGAATGATCATTAAAGTCATTGATGTAATGTAAACATCACCAAGACCTGCATAGGCATCATGATACGTGTTTATCATTATATTTTAATGATCTGATAAATATAATAGGGAAACCATGGTTGAGCTTCATAATTATGTAAATTTCCGTGTTGTATTTTTCTGCACTACAAATTTAGCTATCATATAAAATCTGCTATACATTCGGCAAGAACATTCAACAAAGATTTGATGGCAGCTATTCCATTCGCCGAAATAGCAGTATGAAAATTATTTGAATGCGTATATATATTTCGGGGATGAATTCGCTATATATATTTTCCCGCAGTTATAATATAACTGCGCGACACTGTCATAAAACCTGAATGCATTTTAATAGAATTTTCTTGGTGGCATACCTTCAGACGAAAGATTCTTTATATTCAAATAATGGGACAGTGAGGTGAATAATAACGAGATTTTTTCGTATTAAAACATTGAAAGAAGTTTTTCATAATATAAAACACTCCGAAACATACGCGCAGCTTAGAGATGCATTTCTACTATACGTGCCATGAATTTATGATGTTTTTATTCAAAAAAATAAAATTGTTAAATTTCGTTTTGTATATGCATGTATACCAATGCACACGGGATCTGTAAATTCATAGCTTTTTATGTGACCACAAATAGAAACTGCATGGGCTTCGAAAGATTCATCGCAATTCCTTCTGCTTTACTGCTTTTATAGTTTCAGACTTCTAAATTAGGACTTATTTGCCAGACAGTGGCCATTTTTCCATGTTACAAGTTCGTATAGGCTGCAGCTACATGTATCTCGAAGTTGTGATGTTCTGGTTATCTGCGAGACCATTAAATTTAAATAACCAGCAGCTTTCTATATAGGCGAGCAAGAGTAGTTGATTTATATTATACTTTAGTTCGATTGATGTAATTTTTAATAAGAAATTAAAACTATTTCACAAAATAACTTAATTTGTTTGTTGGAGGTTCATTCGGTAATTTTCCTCATACATGCATGTATTTGTTTTTTTTTCTTTCATTTCATATTGCATGCGTCCTTGTTCTGTCACAAACAAGCAGACTTTCTTATTTTATTTTGAGCAGACATAAATTGGTAGGGGCGTTTCATCCTTCAGGGCTAATTTATAAGGAGCGCCTTAGCGAGCGGCGAATGCAATAATCAAGCCATAATTCTGTCTGGATCGAAACTCACCCGGTGCTCAATTAAATGCTCCATTTCTAGTCTGATAAAAGGGCATTTTTCGCACATCAGACCAAAGGGGAGCAACGCATGCAGCTCGATATTGAACGAATTTCTGTTTGGCAGCACCAGACTGTCTCTTTTCTGGGGAGGTATTAGCGTGACCGGAAGCACCCAGCTCCCCATCCTACGTATCACTGCTAGGTGGGCTTACTGCAGCTCAAATCCCTTCTTTTGGGATTTGGTCAGAAAAACGTTCGCAATTTCCGCTCCGAGCGCTGTGACGCTCACCTCCATTGGGGGAGGTTGACCCCATGGACCGACGCTGGTGGGGGACTGGACAATTACTATCATGACTGAAATCTTTTTCAGTCTTGAAGTACTGATTGGTGGATGACCAGCACTAGCAACCTACCCTCTAATTTCGACCCCCTGCAGGGGGCGCTGATGTTGTTTTCGATTAGGAAAATTGCGCGATCGGCAATTATTCAGAATCGCGCAATTGTCGGGTCAGGCCCCCCCCCCTCCCCCTCCTCTCTATTGGCTGAGGGGCAAATTGGTGAAATTGAAGGAGAAATAAATTTCAATCCACCAGAGAAAACGAATTTTCCCTTCCTCCTTCGTCTCATCAGTCAGGCAGAAAAATGCTGGATTGGTTTAATTGCGATTAAGCACCCCGCTGATGAATGTGTTGCGATTGAGGAGTTTGTTTTCGAGTCGTTGATTGGCTCTCTGGTGGCGCCACCTGGGGTCTTGCGACTGGAACAAAAGACAACTTTTTGCAGCCCAACTTGAACGATAAAGTTGGCGCTAAATTGTCTTAAAATTAGAAAACATTTTTCACGAGTGAACGAATACCTGTATGGACAAGAATTAAAGTTCTTGAAAATGTATTCGAAAGGTTTATTGCATTGATTTCCTCGACTGGTTTCATCTTTGGATAGTTAATTTATGTATTGAAATATCCATGCGCTTTAACAAAGTAGTTATAACCATTTTGTAACTATAAACACTTTGAACGAGACAACTTAACTTTTAAATCCAGCAAAAGCAAACAGCGACATTTCTAAAGCGTCTTAAGTTCTACAGCATGGAACAACAACGCGTGTACAAAACGAGAATGTGACCGGTGACGTCACCGCATGTACTCTTTGCACGTGGCTTGCGGTAATGTGTAATATAACACTATGTGGATACAACTAAGTTTTAAAAATAATTTAATTATATGTGTTTTTTTGTAATTATAGTAATTTTTATTTTGATATTAACTTGTATAACAATTGTGTTAAAACAGATGAGAACAGTCGTTAATATGCTCCATCAAATGTTCATTATACTTTTAAAACAGTTGACAGTTATAATACCAACTTGAAAACTACCAACTACATTTTTAATGGCAGATCACCTTTAAAAAGGAACATTAGCTACTACTTGCTACTCTCCACTCTTGTTCCATTGATACAATGTATGCTTATCACGCTTATATCGTGCAAGTGTTAATTTATAGCCGTTTTATAGCTACTTCTGTTGACTTTCGATAATTTATACGCAATCGCTTGGCAATAATTTAAATTTCAATTGCTCGCTCGCATTTGGTCGAGTTTCAGCGGATTGAACTCGGCAATTGCATTCTTTGATTTGACAGCCATAACTGTTAACCTCATCACCTTTTAACAATGTTTTCGGAGCTTATCTCCATGCATATCAGCTGTAATAGTAAATAAGTCATAAAAGATATTTAGAAATCGGATTTGCTCGTGACCTTTGCTGCAATAAGCTTTAAAAAATTAACAGTGGACCCTACATGTAGTACGACGGAAAATAATATGGCTACTTATACATTTAAATGTAGGATATGCAAGTACCCAGTTCTATTCCAGTTTATTATTGAGATGTGTCGTTTTATAGAACGTCGTGTTTACGTACTAGTTTGTGCAATAATGGTCGCCTACTTATGTCTAGAGACAGCACAAAATCAGTAATTTGCCAATAGCTATGACCATTTTTTTCATGTGTACTTCAAACTATGCATTTTTTTGCACATAAATTATAGTCACATGTACAATAAATTGATTCAGCACAATTCAACTCAGTACCCTACTGTCAGCAAGGATGTAGGCCATGTGGTAGGGGGTGCAATCCATTTGATATTTTTATTTAGATTTTTCGTTAATTAAGTTTTTTCTTCTTCTGTAAATTAGGTATTTTGTGGGTTAGAGCTTTTGCATTTTAAACCGATGGAAATGTTGATTTGGCGTTGGAATGAGAATTAATGCAACACCTTACACTGTAGTCTTAAACTAAACGTTTGAAGTGTGAAGGAAACGTTGTTAGGTGGCGCTATTTTCCCGCGAGGTAACGGCGCTATTAAACGGCCGTTTGGCGGCCATATTTGTTCGTTTTAGGCGGCCATTAGTCTGGCAAATGGCGTCTCTTCGTGTTATTTATCTCGCTACCATTTATTGTTTCCTGATGGTTTTTCAAGCAGACGGCCATAAAAGCGCACGGCATCATTGACCTACATGGCAATAATTTGGGGAGTGAACTGCTTAATGCCCAAATATGACGCGTGACGTCACCAGTGCGTTTTCCACCGGTGCAAGTGCCCAATAAAATTTGATGGTTATGCGAGGAGTTTCCATTGAACGAGTCATGGTCACGGCCAAGGCCTTTCGAGTAACAACCCATTCTGAAAAATCAACCCTTAATTGTTCGTTTATGGGTCGTATCTTTTGTTAGTGGATTCGCACAGACCGCGCCGCCCTTACCCCCCTGAAGGAGGAGACACTCGACATTATACATGCTTACGATAGGCAATAATAGAGCTACAAAGGGGCTTCTATACTACGCTATAAAAGGAAATGGGACCATTTCGGGCTCCTTTACCTCAAGGCGCCCTCTTGTGGCACATTTAGAGGGCATTACGACCTTGTGCTTTGCCTTCAATGCGAGCTGGCCTTGCGCCATCTAGCGACCGTTCGTCGAAACTGATTAAAGAATTCTCCCCCACTTCCCCCTTAATAGGTCTCCCGAGCATTGATGTTATCGTTTTATTATTGAAAATGCAAAAGAGCACTACGTTTCTTCACCTGTAAATTTAAAAAGAGGACTTTTAACACATTAATTTTCGATTATTGACATTTAAGGACAAAATAAAGCATCTTATATTCCGTCCATTAAATACTGTAAGGCGAACGGTTTTATCTTTAATATTTTAACATCGACAATATTTCAATTTTTTTCATCTTATGTTTAAAACATTTTATCTGCAGTGTGTATTATAGGCCTAAAAAAATTAAATTGGACCGAATGAAACATGTTGGTGTTTAATGTATAAATTGAAAAGCTTGATAAGGATTAATTTGTATGTTTCTATAGAATTCACCTGTTTATCAACTCCAAAATTTAAATTGTCATATTGTTAATCTGAACACGACTGGTTTGCAGGAATTTACTTTACAAATAGCCTTAATTTCTAATTTTAAAAATACGCATGCTGTATGTCCTTTCTCTTTCATGGCATTGTGTATGCAGTAGTAATCTATATGCGTTAATTAAATGACGGATAAAAAATAATGGAAATACCCAAGTTTGTGAATGGTTGCGACAACATTTTATTAGAGCCAATTTAAATTATATAAGGAGAGTGGTTCCACTATACGCTTTATTTCCCAATGTATTTTAATTGGTGTAATAGATACGCATATATGCATGTATCCAATTTGCTTTACATTGTATAATTAACCCGTTAAAATTCCCCAACACCAGATTACATTCAAAAAGTAATTAAAAACGTGTCGTGGTTTTTATCGCATATTTTTCTCAAAGTTTCCTGCATGCTTAACCGATTGTTGCATGAAAGCCATCTTGAAATGTGTTTTTCGTTGGCGCTGCGTTTAATCGCTCGCCAGCGGTTATTTAACCACGATTAGCGACACTAGCTTTGCACACAAAAACAGCTGACTATTTTTAGTCATGCAGATAACCATAACTTAACTTTTTTGGAGTTGTTTACCAACGATGAGGTTTTACAAATTACTAAAGTTAATGTTTACACTTCTAATTTCGAAGATATTAGTGAGTTCACATTGGCATAAAATAATAAGACATTATTACAACGTAAACTGTCTTTGAAGCTACCAGATGCCATATCACTGCTTACAGTAGGGTACTGAGTTTAATTTATAAATATATTATATTAACTTTACTTCATTAATACCTCTATTGTAATAATTTAGAAACCAATTCAGAGAGGCAATTTTCGTCTTTTTGTTAAAAAAAACCGTTTATAAATATACATATAATGAACAATATGATGCATGTTTAATAAATAGTTATGATGGAAATGCTAAATTCATTGCAGTCAATTTGTTAATTTGTGAACCAAAGTCCCTTGCCATTTTATGAACGTAGACTAATTTTTAATATTTTTGGTAATAATTTGACATGCATAATCCTGCTTAGAATCATTGGACTTGCAATTCTTTAAACTTTTCTATGATGTGACGCATGCAACACATTAAAATGTTGCGAAATACATGTGCTAGACTTCCATACTGCAAGTGTTTATACTGTATAAATAAAATTAATATTTACTGTATTAATACTGTAAATACAATCCACTATAGCTCCACCAGCATTTGAATTATGCGATTTGCGAAGTTTAAGGCCAGTTTGAAATTCATGCCCAAACATAATGGCAATTAATCGCACTTAGGAACAAGGCAGTAAAGCTAAATTCACCTTTTTTCCCTGAAGAAATGTGTTGCGGAGGGCCGTACTAACGTCAGCCATGCCAGTAATATCGATTTATGCGAGCCTCTCTATTGTCTGAATTAGTAAGCCTGGCTTTTGAATTTATGTTGGCAAGATTTGCTAGACTCCCTGAACGCCTTTCTGGCTTTTGTATAACGAATGCCTGGATGGTCCTCCAGACGACATTATAGGGGCTTTTCTCGGCGCGAACCCCCCTTTTAAGGAAATAATATTGCGCTTATTGTGTTCAAAATAATTAGTAGCAATTAAAAAAAGTCCAGCCATTCAATAGGCCTAGCCTTTGTGCGACTTTCTCTCCGCCATTACGTTTCTGGCCCATTCATCACGAGCATGCGTAATAAAGCTTAATGAAAATTAATGCCGGGGATTTTTGAAGCAAATAAACCATTCTTCCTTATAAATTCTTGAGGAGGAGAAGGAAAAGAAAAAAAAGGAATTTAATCCCAAAAGTGCATTCTCGCTTTTCTACCCTAGAAATTGGCTTAGGTTTTTAAGCCTGTCCTTATATAATTACACTTGGGATGCGCGCTTTTCGTGCTAGTTAAATCAATCTGGTTTTTTTGGCGATAAAAGTTGAGTGAAATTAAGCTGAATGATGCAGTTTCGTCATACGCGTTTCATTGTTGTGGGAGAGCATAAACGAAAACAAGAAAACGCTATTAATGTTATGAACAAAATAACTGCTGTTCTGTGTGCCATTTTGAATGTTATCGAAGGTATGGCCCGAGAAAGGAATGTGCTATTTCTTGTTTTGCTCTCTAAAAAAATTACATATTATATCTCGATTCTCGTGTAATGCTTTTCTGAACATGCTTTTCCAATTAACGTCAACACCGCGTTAAACACATGCATACAACCGAAATTGCACGTTAAAAATGTTCGGTGTTTTTTGTGTTTTTTCACGTGTTTATGGGAATTTAAAGTGTGTGGGAATATATGGTCTCACACATGTTTACATTTAAATTAGTTTGGACGGGAATTTTCATAACATTTAAACTACTTTTGACAGTTAACACATCGCTTTTGGACTAATTTCTAATAGTGAAACAAATTGTCTCTAGGAATTAAAGTGTAGAAAATGACAAGTTCTCAGAGCATTTGTTTGATTCATGACACAAGCGTTTCATAACTAGTTTGGGGATATTTGAATTCAAATCAAGTTGTTCAGAAATATTCGACACTTTTTTGCCTATCGACACTCGCTAAATACCACAAAAATAAAATTACTCAGTTAAGATTTACTGGTCGCCTGAACACATGAGAGGAAAAGTGCCATATTTTTTATTCCTTCAAGTATTTTTATTTTAAAATTAGAAGACGAAAGGTCAACGTTCGTGCAGCCCAGAAAATCAAGGAGCATTTTCCCCCTGTAAATTTGCCATGAAAAATCGTCTAATCCATAAATCTTTCGCTACGACACTAGGGGAAATGCATGGTCGATATAGCGCCAGTGTCACGTTTGAAATATGGCGGATTTCATTTGCGAAGACAATGCCTTTTGCGAATTTCTACGTGAAAATCCATATGGAAATTTCTCGTTTCCCGTTTCAAGATGGCGGCCGCCTAGTGAGCCAGCCGAGTGGAAAGCAGAGGAAATTTATGAAAGCCTAAGCTCGCGATGTGGGGCCCCAACCCCGAGCTAGGATTTCTCGACTTTTTCAAAAACATTTCTTCGGCTTTTCCCTTTTCCGTTTTTTCTTGCCAGTCGTTAGGCCTAACTCGGCTGTCCTGGAGCGGAAAGACGCCATTGAATTATGCCATCTTCTGCTCGAGTGAAGCTGGAAAAAATGCGCTTTTTTTCGCTCTTGCCGGTTCTTGCAAAAATGGAGAAATTCAGCTTCAATCTACATGGGTCCATTGTAATTCAGAAACAGCCCATTTGGACGTCCGCTACACTGCTGTGCCAAATTAATGCTGCGGAATTACGCTACGACGAACCAGAAACTCAAAACTTTTTGGGGACTTTTTCCTGACGTTTTTCTGTCATTTTTCGCCTGTGTTTTATGATACTTAAGCCTACATTCTTGGGCACATTTCCTGTCGCTCTTTGCACAAACAAACGTTGTGGGAATCGATTACTAAACTTCGTATCATTTGAAACTGAGCCAACATAATGTCCACCAATCACACGCACCAGGAGTACTGACATTTTTGCTTAAAATGCTTATTTCATGCTTAAATTCATGCTTAAAATGCTTAAATCGTCTACTAAAAGTCGTCCACTAGGCCTAGGGTCTGAGCTAAATTTTATAATTTCAAAATGCACATCTTTCATTTATAAAATATTAAATATATTTGTAAAAAACGTTAAATGTGTGTGAAGCAATTTGATGAGGGTTTTTTTAGTTCTTTTTCAATTTTTTAAAAATAAAAAACGAGAAATTTTGAAATTAAAAAATTCACTGAGACTCTAGTGTACGATCAATTAGACATTTCGATAAGTATTTGAAGCAAAAATGTGTAATTTTGTGCATGGTGAGCATCTTTTTGGGTCAGCCTTAAATCGAAACTTTTCTTAAACATTTCCTTGTTTAAAACAATTCATATATTTTTTATATTCTTGCGTCAGCATTAGGTGTACTGACAGTAATACTGATCATAAGGGCTTAAACAGTGCTCAGCAAACATGATATAACAGTGCATGCATCATGAAAGGTAACGGTCAGTATTATTGTCATTATATTCTACTCGGTGTCGATGCTCTCCTTATTATCAGTGAAGCAAACTCTTGTTAATGTCAAGCTCCAGATTCAGCCAATGAGAAAGCATGTGCTCCTCTGGCTTTCACAGAATCAGTATATTTGTATGTGAAGATCATTATTTAATAACGCAATACCACGTTTTCCAACATACTGGAAGTCAGGTATTGGGTGCATCTTTTCAAATTCGTCATATTTGGACAAGATTATTTCTTAAGTGAACAACATGTTAAGACACAAAATGTCCAGCAACATGAGCGCCCCACATCCACGTTCACTCTCACGCATGCACTTCTTCAGTGCCCAAGGTTGAGAGAGATTTTAGCATTTTTTTCCAGCCTTATCTTTCTCTTTCGCTTTTCTCCTGTAATTGATTTAACTGTGGAATGCAAAGCGTAGTGCATTTATTACATTTCTTTGTTCCATCCCCTTAAATCTTTCGTCCCCATCACCAGTTCCTCCTTCCTCAAAATTTGCATTTTCTCCCCGCATTTGTTCATCAGTGCATTACATTTGGATATCATGAGCGAAATTCATTTGCTCCCCCCCCACCCCGTTAGCCCCTCCTTCCTCAAAACCCTTTGTTCCTACTTAGGTATGGCTCACGACTAGAAATATTGGGCTTGCCAAAATTCAACTAGGAAAATCCAGGATTGCCATGATTTTGAGCGGAAAGACTGCACTTAGACTACAGCCGAGTCTCAGATTCCTCTTCTTGATTTTGTCGTGGACCTGACTTAGAGCATTAAGGGCTGCGAGGGAAAATCCCTGGAGAGCATGCAAATCTACTAAATTAAAATCCTGAATTTAATCTCGAAGGAGATTAAATGCATTCTCTCCAATTGGCACCTATCTAAGAGGCTGCACTTTAACAAACCTAATAAAAGGTTTAGTGCTGGGGGCCATATGCACTTTCTGCACCACTGCCTTGACTTGTCCCAGAGCTGTTTAGGCCTACTTTTCATTTTTGTCGTAATCAGAATCTTTTGCGGTGCATAATCTCCCCGTTCGTGCGTGGGATGATATTTATTTCGCTATTTAATTTCCTCGGGAAACGTTTAACTTTCAAACAAGAACCACGCCGTTGCCTATTGCTTTTTATCTCGAGATCCAGAAATAAGATCAGTGTTTGCAGCGAATATTTTTAACAAAATGTATTAATCTGTAGTGCTTGGCGTGACATCTTCGCAACAAGTCTGACAAACATGTACATGTAGTTGTTTTTTTCCAAATGTGATAAACAGGGTTTAAAGATTACCTACAGAACTA
>JAQIXS010004943.1:0-13771 GCA_034700785.1 Rossiulus vilnensis
GGTCTACCCTGGTCCCAGACCCAGGCAGAGCCGAACGCCTGCGCAGGCTCCACGTCTGGATGCTGACACCGTTTTGGACCGCATTGTCAGGTGCCAGGACCGTGCTTTTGGGCCTGGGCTCGAACTTGGACAGGATGTCCTGGACCTTCGTTGGGCTGCCTAGCATGGTGGATGCTATGTCAGGAGAGGTGCTGAGACCCTTTGCTGCTCGGACACATGGTGGAGCGGGGTGGAGCGTGGCGAAAGCCAGGGTTCCTGAAACAGGAAACCTAATATTAGTAGTCGTAAATCTCCTAAGATCCCCAAAACATGTTTGCATTTCTTGAATTATTGACATTTAATAACAAATTTTGCCTAAAACCATTAGTGATGCTCGGAAATCTCGCGGTTTATGATGTTTTCAAATATCCGCACCTTTAGCATTCCATTAATTAATGTTTTTCGGCAGAATTCCGGTTAAAATCTTATTATTTCTAAACATGTTTCGTACAATTTCCGCCTACAGCGTTTCCAATTACCTGAAAATCCTACAGGCAACCAACTCCCCTACAACCAAGAACGAAAAGTTGGCATTAGGTAACAATTTACATTTTCGTTCACTCCTGAATTCTCGCTACTGAAATTAAACGTAAAACTGTGTTTCTCAAACAGCATAATGCATAAAATTGTGTTTAATTTAATTTCAGCAACTAATCTAAAATGAGAAAACGAAATAAGACATTTGCCTTAGAAGATTTACAGGGTTGTTAACTGGTTAACAAAATAGCAAAACAGGACTTGTTGCCAAGTTATACAAAGCATGAACAATGTTGGCCAAATTATCCAAAACCCTTCGATGAAATACACTGCAACCAAGATGTACAGGTCTTTTTTTTGGTTTAAATTTACTATGTCAAGAAATTCCAATTTGGTGGAGCGAAACTGCCGAAGTAGTATAACCTTCCATACAAAAATAAAAATACAAAAAACAAAAATAAAATGCATTTCGTTTTAATCGCGTGAATGGTTTCGCTTCTTTCATTTGCACCTTGTACAATTAGTTTTCTTCTCTTTTCTTTAATACAGTTTACTACAGTCAAACGGTTATAACGAGGATGGCTGTGAAGAGATCTTGGTTATAACGAGCAAACTTGGCACGAGCTGAATGCAAGTTTGCAAAATCTCGATTTGCTTTAGTGTGATATATATCCGAGCTTCCAATTTACTCCCAGGTACTCCCGTTGAGTCATTTTTGTCGCGCAAAACGTAACTAAAAAAACAACTGGTTGGGCGAAATTCCCACTCAGCAACCCAACGTTTGAAAGTTGTACGATTTTAAAATTGATCAATACAATGTCACTAATTTATTGATAATTGAATGTTTAAGAGTACGTAGTAATAGTGTTTATTAAATGCTTAAAAATTAACAATTGCTAAAAAAAAAGTGCAACGTATGGGGAATTTAGGTTTTCGTAGGTAGAACAGGCAGATTGTGTTGGTCCCTTAACGGTCACTATAACCGAGTTCGACTGTAAGTGTAACCTGTTCATATGTTGAACAAAATGCGATTTTGGTTCGATGATATTGTTAAAATAAAGGCAAAAAATAGGAATTTTTGTAAAACACAGGAAACACAGCAAGACACACAAAACAGAGGAACACTTTACAGCCAGCACTCACCTCTGAGTTGTGGTTATGCGGGGTAGCAGCCTTCGGGGTGACCGAGTTGGGCGTGCCCTGCTTGGGGGTGGCTGCCTTCGGCGTGCCCATCTTCGGCGACGGTAACACCGGGGGAGCCACCGGCGGAGTCGATGGCGAAGGCGGTGGTGGTGTCGAAGGAGACGGGGGCTCCGGTGATGGCGGCGTAGCAGGAATGGACAGGGGGGGTGAAGCCGGTTTGGGCGAGGGCGGCGTGGTCGGCCCCAGGGGCAGGTTGGTGGCCGGGGGCTCGCCGGTGGGGGTGAGACGCTTTGGGGTGGAAGGCGATGGGGGTTTCGGTGACGGTGGCGTCGATGGTCCGGACATGGTTTTCTGGGCAAGCAACGTAGGAGTCCTAGGTTTGGGGGAGGGTCCACTGTCCAGCTCGATGTCCATATCGTCGTCCTCGAGCTCGTCCTTCGCGGAGTCTACCGGCGCTGGGGTGCCGTCATCCTTGTCGTCCGAGATGTCGATGGCGATGGGCACTCGGGGAGAGGGGGGTCTGCCATGGTTGCCTAGCGAGTTCTTGGCGTCCTGCAGGGCTGCCTTGCTGGCGCTCTCCAGCTGCTTGAGGCGGGCAGCCTTCGCCATGTTCTGTTTGTCAAGCTCGCGGGCCTTCCTGTTCTTCTTGAGCTCGGCGGCGAGGCTTGTGGCGAACTTGGCGTCGGCCGACAGGCTCGGCGACCGCTTCTCCCTCCGCCTGATGAACGGCGACCGGGACCTGGAGCGGCTGCGGGACTTGCGCACGCGGGACCGGTACGGGCTCCGACTTGGGCTCCTGGCCGGCCGCAGTTTCCGGCTGCTGCGTGAGGTCCTGCTACTAAGAAAACGAAATCGGCAGATTAGAATGATGCTTGAGTACAATATCGGGGTTACCACAGCCATTGTCAAAAAATCTCCGTACTTTCCCTAAATTGATACCACTATTTACTGTATACACTGGGCTTTGTGAATACTAATACCAGTATATCACCACTTTTTTACTAATATCAGTATATGATCAGTGTATTTGTACTGATAGATATCAGTACGCCAGTTTTGACATACTGATACTTTCTCCTGACCTGAGGGGATGCCCATGGACCGATAAGACAAAACGAAAAGAGCATGCTTTTGAAAACAATTACTGCCAATTCAATTCAACTCAGTACTCTTCCAGCAGCAAGGTATGTATATGTGGTGGGGGGGAGGGGGGTGTAACCATCAACCCAATATTATTCGGCGATTGCCACCATTTGGTCACCATTTCTACTGATATCAGTATAGAATCATACTGTCAATCCTATTCATATTGAAAAGCTCTGATACAACGTAAGGGTGCCAAACCACAAGTCACCGAGCGCCAAAAAAGAATCAACTTACCAGAAGACGGAAAAAAACCGAACAGTTAATGATAAATACATGTTCTAACAATCTTGATTTCGTTAAAACGACAACAAGTTCAGACGACTTACACCGTGTATGCTCAATTACGACAACGGAAATGGGAACTTGTTGAATAAATTGTTTTTGTCAAAATTTCTCCAACAAGTGGCTCCTATAATGTAAAGCAGCATGTAGGTTTACATCATTTCAAACAATCTTGGACATACTATTACCTAGCACACTGTGCTTTCCAGAAAATATATACAACCAGAGCTTAATATGGAACTTTTAGGAACATTAATTAAAAACTACTGTAGAGACTGTTCAGGGTAGATAAAATAGTAGCTACTTTTACCATAAAAATATAAAAGTGAACATTTGTACAAAACCCCTACGCAACCCGTAATGAAAAAAAACTTCCAAGTAACATTTGTTTAAAACTTTTTCTCGTCAAATGCCCCATCCTGCCTGCATAACCGATCATCTTTATATCCGTGAAGACCTACATTAAATCCTCCACACGATCAACAACACACTGCACTACTCTGTCAGCAATTAATAAACATTAATTCTACGTACTATTAAGCACTTAATTAACAATTATTAGTCACGTTTTATTGACAAATCTTAGAATAACGAAAATTGAAACCGATGTTTGTCATATTTTGCGAAACAAAAATTTGCCAATGCAATTTTTTATATAATGCTTATCGCTATCCTTTGATATCCACACCCAATTGATATTTCCAATGGAGTGGTCAAAAATTCAACCATCACCATCTCTTAGTATTTTAAAGATGTGAATAGCAGACAGAGTAGGCTAAGATTGTTTCCTGGATAGCTATAGCGAATTATTTATTTCAAGTATGTCCTTCGTTTTTCTAAGGGATTTTAGTCGACTAGTAAATTAATAGCCACTCGTTTATCTACTTGGCTAAGTACAGGAAGCTGGAAGGCTCACACTTTCATACAATATTTTGCTGCCATGAAAATTAGCACAAACATTCTATTTAGTTGAACTCCATAGGCAAAATTTGGAATTTTGGCCAACAGTTCTATTCAAACTTTGCTTTGAAATGTTCATTAATTAAAGGAACGCAGTAGGCGAACATTTTAAAAATTTTAATCACAAATTATTGCTTTTGCTCCGGAAATTGCCGTTTTTATTAAAATGTTACCTCCATGAAAAAATCCATGACCAGTATGAGAAATTCCCTGACTTTTTTCATGACCTCCAAAATTCTCTGACTTTTCCAGGTTTTACAGTCAGTTGCAAATCCCTTCACATTCAAAAGAGTTTTCCAGGAAAACCCTGACAAAAATCTAGCTTTATAATCTTGCCAATTCTTCTTCGAAAGGCTTTAAAGAGTTGAAGAGTATAAAAGATACCGTGATTCTTCGACCATTTCGGGTAAAACGATACGAAAAGGCAAACGAGCGGATAAGGAAATCCCTAACGAATATGCACTGAACTTTTAAGTGGTACTTGTAATGGAAGGTGCTATGGAGGTGCAATGGAAGGTAGTGGGGGTATTTAATACCTCACTAAGGGATTTTTGTGTGCGATATTTTAGTTTGTTTTTGTGAATAATTCAATTCACAGATTGTTACATGTATAAGCAAATATTTCCTTTGACGATTTCGCTATCAGAAAAAAAAAAACTTTGGTTGGTCAGGAAAAATCAGGGGAATGATTTTGTAAATATCAGCATGAAACCTAATCGAGTACTTCCACTTTTAAAACGTTTAAAGATAGGTGAATAGATGATATTTGCTTGCCATGAAGTTTAATCAACCATGTTTTGTAACCATTTACAACACGTAAGTTGTCAATCAAAAAGTGCGAAGAACTGATTAGTTGTAAGTCGCCAGTGGAGCTGTTTTTTCCTTAACTAAGAAAATAAGTTATTCATCTAAACTACAACTAAAAGCTAACAACTAAAGCTGTCCTTGTTAGTTACAACGTTATAATTAGTTGTTTCGTTTTGGATTTTGTAAATTAAAAAAAAAAACTAACAGCCTGGATGACAAGGTTGCCACAGCTTCAGTAAAATAAAATTTCCTGACTTCCACAGGTTACAATTTTTATTTCCCTCTATCTGAGATGTTTCCCCATAAATAACCAAGCGTCACAGGTGGAAGGGGGTTCAGAGACTGCAGACATTGAGAATTTTAATCAAATTAAAAGTCTCAAAATTTAAAACATAAGATCCTGTGTGATATAACTTTTTTTTGGTACACATACACTCCCTGACAAATGTTTGAAGTGCAGCTAGAGATTAAGAAAATGTGTAATTGCATAGTAATGGCACATGCTCGCATAAAATGGATAAGGGATTATTTACCCTTTATTTATATACGTCCTGAACAAATTATATATATAGTGGTATTTCCTTTTGCAATAAATTGGTAATTTGCACGCGTATCAGATGTCCAACACTACGCAATTAGTAGTCTAAATGATTTCATGCTTAATTTGTTTTAAAATTAATGAATGCTATTCTTGTTTCATGTATGGTTTGCCAGTTTTTATGGCTTATCAGCGTAGGATACTACCAATTTCTATAATTACAACAAGCATGTTGCTGTCATCATTTCTAGCATTGACAGCATTGAAGAAAAACTTCCGTTTCTGAATTTCGATATAATTTTGAAGAGCATAAAGGTGCTTGTGATAATTTAGTAACTTAAATAAATCAGACTTTGATGCGAGCAGCAATGTGGCGGTTTGGATAGCAAGTTAAATACCTGAAAATTAACAACTATAGTCTATGCTTTGACAACTGGTATACAAGTTCTACCATTTGGCACAGTATTAATATTAGTCATATTTCCTAGGGAAATTAAATATAAACAAAACGTTATAAGGCACTTCTGTTAAAAAAAACCAGTAAAACAGACAAGTCTTCAGCTTTCAGCTGCTCCCTGGTATAACAACAAAAGCTGCCAACTGCCAAGACAGTGTTTGCCATTGACCAGACTGACTATTATTTCGTCAGCAATGCAAATTATTAAATTGCAAGATATTTCTTCTTTGTTTTATGCCCTTTAAAGCCATACGGAACCTTATTTAAAAAAAAGATAACCGCTGTTTTACCAATATTTACACTAACTAAACAAATTTTCATGGATTTTCCATCTTTCAAAATCTTTCGAAAAAAATAAGTCTATATTTGCATATACGCAACATACTCAAAATTGCAATAACTTGTTGCCATATTCTGTGATCAATTTTGTGCATGCATGATTTTTTTTTCACTGAATACAAAAAAATCCTGCAATAAGTTGTTCAATTGCAACAATTTCATAGCTTTACAATATATTTATTCAATATTATGCTGCCATCAATGAAAATAGTTTAATACCAACAAAGGTGACACCTGGGACAAATGTTTGGAAATCTTGCAATTCATATTAATACATTTTTTCCAGCTTGTTTGCTTGGATTACAGCCTGAACTCGGTGTGGCCTGGGCTCAAAGAGCATTTGCCGTTAGTTGACACTTATCAATCTTGACAATTGTCTTGTTCACGTCACTTGACATGTACTGGACTGTACAAGAGTGGAGATTAATTGGTCATTTTAACTGAAGAATTGAACGCTTTGCTCTTTAATGATGCCAAATAGCATGTTGATCATTTAAGTGCACAGTTCTATTTCAATCAAAGATCACATTTATCAGCAGGATGCTGCATCATGCCACACAATAGTATGTCTTGATAGACAACAAATTCGAACTTTAAAATAGTCAGAGAACAGACCTGACATAAATCCCATTGAAACTATACGAGGTGACATCAAAACGAAACTGCAAATGTTCAAAATGTATTGCACAGTTGAACGATAAGTGAGAAATACTGCCAAATGCTCATGGAGTCCATGCCACATCGAATTGAAGCTGTAATCCAGGTAAAAGAAGGCTGGAAAAAAATACTAATTGCAATATTTCCAAACATTTGTCTGCATATTGGTAAATTTCCAAACAATTGTCTGCATATTGGTAAATTTCCAAACATTTATCCCAGGGGTCACTCTTGTTTTTACTTGTTTTTACTGAAATATTTTCGTTGATGATAGCAAATCTGAATAAATATATTCTTGAAGCTGTCAACTTGTTGCAATTTAATAATCCATAATCCATTTTGTACCTAACATGTGCCCTATGTATGTAATAATACAATTTCTTATAACTAGCTGCACTGAATGCTGGCAATTGGTGGTAAATGCACTATTGGTGACTCATTTTCTGGTACAAAAATTCCACCTATTTTATTTATTAACTTTTGTAAAGGAAACTAAGCCAAACGTGTGATTGATGATATACTTAAAAAATCACTGACGTTCCCTTAATATTCGCTAAAATTTTCTCATGTTTCGGTTCCTAAAGCCACGAAACATTGGAGATGCAGTTTTTCAAAACATTTCGACTACAGCATTTCTATTCTTCTCAAACTTCACTGAATCATTCAAAAACGTATTCAAATTGCGACATTCAATAGGTAGTCACACATAGACATACACGTATATAGTTTTCAAAAAACCTGACTTCGTTCAACAAATAAAAATTCTTGGTCTAAAGGATCTTGAAATCGAATGGAATCAGTACATTATCAGTATACTTGTATGGATGTCTACTGTACGGAACGTTCTGATCTTTCCACCAGGCGGAAATACTTAAAAATTGCCCTGAATATGTTTCAAATATTGGGAATATTTCTCATTAGTATGACCTCTGTAAAGAACCTTTAAACGAAACCACCAATGCTGCAGACCTGACGTTCCAATCCACATATGGAACTCCGAGAGGATTAAAATTCATACTATTGGTCTAATGTGCATTTCTATCAATGTATTGCTTCAGCTAACAGCAATTCAGTTTGGCAATGAGGGTGGTGACCACACCACCAAACGTGATATCACAATTTTATGAAGATTAATTACACCCCCTTACCATATGCCTTATTTTTGTTGACAGTAGGATAGCTTAGTGAGTTCAATTGAATTGTTTCAGGGATGCAAAGATTAAACCATTAATCAAGGCAAACCAATCAAATCTTGGAATCAATTTTGCGTTATCCAATGTAGTTTGGTCCCAGCTTAAGTACACTGTAGCTCACTAAAGGCACGTACACAACATATATCAAAACGCTTTATATAGCGAAGTTACATAACTTGTTAAAAAATGAAAAATGTTACATAGGCTGATGTAGTTTAAGACCAAAGGAAGTAGTAAAGCTGTTGCATAAGGTTCATAAATCACGTTTCGCTAAATGGGGTGGGGTGTTCAAGCTTAGTTACGAAGTGTTACATGGGGGTTGGGAGCATTTTAAGGTAACTACCCTTTTGATACAGAGTACGTATTTGTATTTCTTCAATTATTCTAAAACCATTATCTTTAATTCAGTATTTAGAAAATCGGATTAAGGTATGTGGAAAACCCAAGGAGAAATACATTGTGATCCATTTTTTAAAATATTTATAAGTACTTTTTTTAAAGTTAGGTCATTAACAATGCATGTTTAGCCAGTTTATCTCAAGTGATGGATTTCATTCTACGTTTTTGTATCTTTCTGAGATCCTAGCCAATGTTTGCTTGTCTTCCTCCGGTTTCTGTACCGGCTTTTTTTAACCCCGAACTCTAGTACAGCTACCTTATTCCCATGCACCCCCTCACAGAATAAAAAATGTTACATAACATGATGTTTGTTAACATTCATCTTGTTATATAGCGAAGCCGGTAAAGATAAAATAAAATTGTAAAACTTTGCTGTATAGGGGCTGTCCAAAAATTATTCTCCTTTAAAGGGTGTGGGATAGGTGGTGTTCCTTTGAACGCAATGTTACCATTTTAGTACGTCTTCTACCAATTTAGTAGTTAGCGCTAACCTATCTCAAATGACGAATTTTAGTCAGCATTTTACAAAAATGAAAGATCAAATTTCTGAGATTCCAGCAAAAAACGAGAAAAATTAAATTAAAAACTAAGTGTCTTCATTGTGAAGATGTCGCATAACTTCCTTTAATCATTTCCGACACCTGATGGAGAACATACAACTTGCTATATAACAAGAAAAATGTCCACTACGGAACACTTAACAGCCTGGATTTTTGCTATCTACATTTGTTCACAAAACTATTCAGTTTTCCCCCTTCTCCAGAGAAGTTCAATTATGGAATTTAGGCAGCAGCTCCTGATATCTTGTGGTACTGCTCATTGAAATGATAGCCGCCCTCAAAACAACTTGCGATAAAAGAGTCAAGATCAGGGTACACTCACCTAGACTTCTTCTTCCGCGACGTTGGGCTCTTACTCCGGCTTTTCGACAACGAGAACGGCTTGGCACGCGAGTATTGGGGCGGACTGGATGGGGACCTGGGCCGGCCCCTGATCTCGCGGGGGCTGGGCGGCCTCCTGCCCCTGATCTCGCGGGGGCTGGCGGACCTCCGCTTCTTATTGGCTCTGGAGGACGGACTGGCGGAAGACTGCAAGTGTTCATTGCTTAGATTGCGGTAGGCTTCAGGAGTCCGAGAGCGTTTCTTGCGGGCCACCACCAAGGGCGCTGGGGGCGGAGGTGGCTCCCTGAGTTCACGGGGCTCCCTAAGTTCCCTCGGTTCCCGGACGCCATGCGCACTGGGCAGTCGGAACCTGTCCTCGTACGCGTGCATCGGATGGGGAGGAGGTGGCATCTTTTCCTCGGCCACCAGGTGGTAGTGTCTGTGGGACGAGGCCTTCTCCCTTCCCGTGGGGCTGTGTTTGTCCACGTACTGCTTGTAGTCCTTGATAGCAGTCGCAGGGGACACGTGCCGATCCGGCTTTTTGGGCTCCTTTTCCGGCGACACACGGCTGCTGACCACGCTGCCCGACTCCTCGGAGAGGGTGTCGGAGCTGACGTCGTCGTACTCCACCAGGGGCCGCATGGACTTCAGCTCGATCACTTTATCCTTCTCCTTGCTGACGTGCTTCCGCTTGTGCCCCTTGTGGGAGGCCTTTTTGTGTTTCTTGTGCTTGCGCTCCAGTCTCTCGAGCCGTTCCAGGGGGAGCCTCTCGATGCGCTCCAGGGGGAGCCTCTCCAGGCGTTCGTCCATCAGGCTCATCATCCTGTATTCGCGGCTTGGGCCGCTGATGTGCGGTGGGAGCCCCACGCTGCTGGGCAGTGGAAGAGGGGGAGGCTCCTTCTCCCTCCTGTGCCTACGGTGCAGTCGGCTAGAGGAGGAAGACGAGGAAGCAGAGCCGGCGTGTGACGCATGGTGGTGGTATCCCCTTGTTTTGGGCATGTTCGCAATGCAAATCCACCCGAGTAAGGATTCCAAACGAATCGAGTCAGGTGCTTAATCTGAAAGATGATAATAAAAGGTTCTAAGTTTCGGCAAAAAACTAGTTCAGTACTTGTACGCCAATCGTTTGGATGGCTTGGTGGTCATAAAATCTGATTTAAACCGTTTAAAAACAACTTGTTAAAATAAAATTTCCGTTTTTACATACACATGTATTTCGTATTGATTGTGTACCTGTATTTTAAACGCCTTTACTGCACAATCTGTAACAATACTTCAGATTATCCGAGATAGTCACGGTCCTGACTACCTCAGATAGCCGAGCTTCTACTGTAAGCTATATGAAAATCTGAAAAGAAAAACATGTTTCAATTAGTGATTAAAATTACGCTATGTTTTACAGTAAACGGCATTCAGCAATTAATTCTCTATCAAAAGATTTCTTTATTTCAAATAACAAAGATGATACATGCATGCATATATCCGTATGCATAAAGATTTTTGGCATTGTGGCATTCAATGCCATCAAAGCCATAAAAAAAGGCCAAAAAAAAAAGCCTAAAATCAAAATAATTAAACAAAAAATAGGAAATAGCCTATAGGATGTCTGGGATGCCTGATGTATGTGATGTAGTTACAAAACGAAACTTTTTG
Organism: Rossiulus vilnensis; assembly: GCA_034700785.1. Classification (NCBI taxonomy): domain Eukaryota; kingdom Metazoa; phylum Arthropoda; class Diplopoda; order Julida; family Julidae; genus Rossiulus; species Rossiulus vilnensis. Next base: position 10,972 of record JAQIXS010004943.1, read on the forward strand.
AAAACCATCCGTATGACGAGCACTAAGACTTGTACAGCAGTAGCTTAATGACCTAGACTTTAGACTAATGATTTGAGTCTACATCTGGTCCATTACTATGATAATATGTGGTCAAACAGGTAGATTTTTTAAATGTTGGACTTATACAAACTACAACTGAGTGGACATTTGTGAGATGAAATGTGGTTCCATTTCTTTATTTGTTCCTTATCGACCACTTATCAAGTATGTTGTGTCCGAGTGGTGATTGCCACAAACAGGCAGATCCGGAAATAAACTTTGGTATGCACGTGGCAGACCGAAACTCAACAAAATCTGTGTGTGTCCACCTATTCACATCAGTGACACGAAACGAGCTTTGCAAATGTGATCAATATTAGTTGTGTAGATTAACTGATAAATAAAGAGATTTAGACCCCAGAGGAAACAAGCAAAGTACTAGAGGAATTAAATATCTAGCAAGAGTAAAGCATGAGTTTTAAGAATTAAATTTGAAAGCTACTTGTACTTGTCATTTCATTGTCAACTATCATGCAACAGTAACTAAACCATCCAAAATCTTAAGAATCAACATGAGGCCAAACAAAACGAAGAGGTGTTGGAAATGCTCTGGTTTCATTTTTGTCATTCCATAACGAATATACAAGCCGTTTGAAAATGACATCTGATTTTCCCCACAAACAAAACGGATTATCTCAGAACTAGGCTTTTCCGGATTCATTGAAGTCAGATTTGCTGTTAGTTGCACAAATGCTCGGATTTCAGTGCAGAATATCTGCTACATGTAGACATCTCAGGAGAGTCTGAAAAACTAAAAGCTGACGATTTACTTAACCTGGAAGAAATGTGTTTTTTTAAGAAAAATGATTTCAAGTTTTACCCAGTTAACACTTTCTTATGTCGGTCACATCTCTTACTATCTTACCTGATGAATACGTTGGCATAATTTCACAAATTGTGAAATTTTAGGTTTGGGCTAAGCAATTTCATGAATTTTAAAATAGAAGCAATGATGCCTCCTTAGCAGGACTTGTGCTGGTCCTAGATGATATTTTCTAATGCTGTCAAGAGTTTGCAATCGAGTGTACATGTAAATCGACAAAATTTGACTTCTAAGTGAATATTTTCATCAGAGTTGAGCTTCATAGGGCATCCACGACCTGCCGGCAAGGCACTGTACCGGCATGATGCCATCCTCACAAATCGGAGAAAGCCCATTTGAAACCTGAACTACATGTATATCGTAGGCTATAACGAGTCCCCTCTCGGTATTTACATTCGCAATTCACGAAACCACGCTAAGTCGATTACGTACATACAGAGTCTTTATTTTATAATATTTTAACATCAAAACGCCGTACTCCCTTTCCTTTCCAGTCCTACCATTGCATGTAGGCCTACCGTCAATGACAACACCCGAAAACCAGGGCGAAAATACGCCGCTCATTACGGGCTAAAAACCAGGCCGGCCTATTTCGTCCACCCCAACTTCGATGCATAAAACTTACAATTTTAGATAATATATGACTGAATTTAAACTTACGTTTTAGGTTTCCAACGAGGACAATACGGAGGCGCCATCTTGAACGCACCCTTGGAGCTGCAATTACCGAAGCTTCGTTGAAACAGGCCGTTGTTCTCACGCTTAGAACAATTTTAATGTATACTGATTATGGTCAGTAGATACCAAAACCCTCTTAACATCGACACCAAATTGAATTTTACTTTCAAACAAAAATTAGATGAACGTGTTCATCGTGCAATGGCGGATCAGGCTTCGCCTTTGCATAAGCCTAGTCGCCATGAAGATCGACTCGTAAATGGTTCATTTTAAGATTTTATGTCTTCGTAAAAATTTAATCGAGTGTTATTCATGGACTAGAAGTATTATTTTTCCTTTCAAAATGTTAAAACGTAATGTAAAGACAAAGATGAAGGTGGATTTTTCGAGATAGAAATAGTCATCAAAACGACTACGCCGCAACGTTCGACAAATGGCAAGGAGTGACGTCAGAGCGGGTGACTTGGGATGAGCTAAACCCTGGAACGGAAAATCCCAACTTTGCGGTTTTAGGTCGACTTCGTTTTCCTAGTTATTAAATAAAATTGTAAGCGCAAATACAATAATTTCTAGAAATATTTAAATTTATTAGCGCAACTTGGTTGAGTTTAAATCTCAGCAAATTCAAGACATGCGCCGATAGTTCATATTTGTGTTGAATCTCCGTTTAGAAGTTACCCTTGAGCAGACATTTTTTGTTTTCCACAAGATTGTCGAGAATGAAATCTGAAAATGGAACTGTAAGTTTGTCGAGTTTTGGAAACGCAGCTGCATATGCATATACATTGTATGGCGAACTTACCAGAAACAATTCGAGTATCATAAAATACTTTTGTTTTAATTTCAGTCCTCGAAGATTGGCAATATCGCAGGGAAGCTTGAACACAATACTGTAGCGGTAATGGATGTGTTGTGGTGGTTTTTGACATAAATGGAATGCATCTACTGTGTGTAGTCGAAATTCCGACAACAGTTTCGCATATTCATATACAATGTAAATCCTAACTAACTTAATTTGATTAGCTTAATGACATATTAGAGTGGACCAACCGATTGAATTGCTGCGAACATGGTTGTCGAAGGTACACTACCGTAAATTATAAATAGGGGAGCGTACATAAATTACGTACTCACTTTTTTGGATTTTTAACCTACCTCCCCCCCTTGTAACCAAAAGCCCAACACCCTTAAATATTACATACCCATTTTCAAAAAAGTCCGCCCCCCTCCCCTTAAATA
>JAQIXS010004944.1:0-13770 GCA_034700785.1 Rossiulus vilnensis
CTTGAACTTCCGGTCCCCTTTTTCAGAGCAAGCTGGCGCCATTCAATGGCAAACCGGAACTGAGCAGCACTCTGGTGCACCCCAGCGGGCCGTCCACATCCCGCAGACCGGAGGCCTCGTAGGTTCCGCAAGGGACTCAGACCGGCTGCAGGTGCGTGGCGGCTTGGGAGGGCTTCTCGCAAACGTACCTGACTTAACCGAACATATTTTCCTAATTCCAGAACAAGGGAAGACCAAACAGGGGAGGCCGGAGTCCTGTTGTGACGCTGAGCGGCCCGTTGCAGGACAAGCCCAGGATGTTCGGGAGCCACATTGCACTCCCCATGCTCATGTGATAAGGTCATTTGCCTCGGCCGGTACTGGTTTTATGCCCAGCCCAACCCGCTAATGCCCCGCAATGCAACATAATGCTAAATTGTGCGGTTTATAAACGAAAATGAAAGCTTATCGTATCTCATTGAAAAACTTTCATCTTTCCGATTACTCATAAAAGTGTTTTTTTATCGTTTTTATCGTAAAGTGTTTTTTTATCTCGCGATAAAAACGATAAAAAAACACTTTACGATAAAAACGATAAAAAAAACACTTTACGAGTAATCGGAAAGATAAAGGTTTTTCAACAAGATACGATAAGCTTTCATTTTCGTTTATTTTTCCTGAAAACGTTCTTGGCGTTAATCGTCAAGAGTTGTTAGGTGGCCGGAGGCAAGGGAATGCGGTAGTTGGCATGATAGGCAGCTTTCAGGAAACCATACCTCGCGGTCGAGGAACACGATTTTAGCAACATTTTTAGGAGACGCAAATAAGTAATTCCAATCTTAAATACCTGCATTCGCTCTAATTTCTCATTGCCCATGGTAAATTTGTTCTTATCACCTGATGGAGCGATCATCCGCTACCGAAAGGCGGTATGAACGAACTTTAAAAGGGCAGAGGAATAAATTCCGTGTTGTACATTCGCCATGTTTATTGTGCATTCCGTGCGGTACATGCGAAACGTTTTTTTTTACTTTTTTATAAACAATGTAATTTTAAATGGAACCCGATTTTTATCGAACTTTCTAAAGCGTTTCAGAAAGCGGGGCACGCTTATGAGGATAATGAACATTTCAAAATTTGGAAAATGTCAGCTTGGTGAAACTTGGTTCGTCTTTTCTCGGAGTTAAGATGGGGACGCGACTGGTTTCTTCGGCAAACCTGCATCTGGTACGATACTTTCACCAAGCTGATTTTTTTCCAAATTTTTAAATGTTCATTATCCTCATACGAGTTCCGCTTTTTTTGTTGCCATCAGCTTTGACAAATACTGTACATTATTTAAATAATAAACGTGATTGTCATTTACAATTGCTCTGTGTATTATTTAAACATTAAATACATTTTCAGAATGATTTTCGTAGACTTCTCGTTTCATTTCCGAATTTTGTGGAAAGTTTGTTGCAGAATAATATTGGGTATATGGATTACACCACCCTACCACATGGCATATCACCCTACTGCTGGTAGGGTACTGAGTTGAGTTGAATTGAAATGATTAGAACGTCACAGACTGTATGGATGACCCTGGCCAAAAGTGAGATGGTCAATTTATGGACTGCCCCGCTTTTGCAACGGCGCTTCTGCTGCCGTCTCAGTGAACCGTCAGCAGCCATTTGTTGATTGTGGAATTCCGAAATTCTGAACTCGAGTGGTTCCATCCTAATATTTCTTAAGTTTTTAATTATTAAGTTGTTTTTGCTATGTCACTTTAATCTGTTGGGTGTGCGAACTACTTCCTCAATCATGGTGAAGCTCTTCTCGATCAGCGTCATCTACAAAGACGGCTCCAAATTCGTGCTGTTGAAGCAAGCGAATGACCTGGCGTCTTTTGGATTTTTCCAGAAGGGAAGGTTTGGCCAATTGCTACATTCATTTCCCATATCTCGATTTTGCAATGTCGTTTGAATATTGCATTACTTATCGCATTTCAGCGTCCAAGAGTTCATGTCGTTCACGTCGCAAATACTGGTGGAGAGGACAACAGCTGGAACCAGATCGTCTGTGAAGGAGCAAGGTATGTTGCGGTATTCATTTTGCATTATTTGTGAGGAATTATGCATGAATTTGACCCACGTTTCCCTGGCTGTGCTTTATAAATTGGTTGTAAGTTAATGTTGTTTGAGGCAGAGAAATAAGGTCATGTAACAGTGGCGCACCCAGGACCTACTTTGGAGAGGGGGGAGGAAAGCAACTTAATTTTTGTGATTTTTATGGATGCCCTAGGCAAAAATTTTGAAAATATGGGTTTCAAATCCGTGAGTTTAGCTTCCACAAACACCGTTGGCGAAAATTTTAGAAAAACTGGTGTAGAAATAATACTAAAATAAGGCCACTAGCAAGAAAATTATGCCATGCCGTCTGGGGGTGGGGGGTGGGATAGACCCGTGCCTTCCTTTAGGTGCGCCACTGTAATGTAATGATACCAGGTATGGCTGAGTTATCCGGTACCGTAACAACTTTACGAGCCTGATTATTCGGTAAAGTACCTCCCACTATCTAATTACTTGAAAGTCATTTTTGATGCCGGACAATTTTTCAGATTACTTATGCCACGTGTATGTCCGCGCGGATAACTTGGGTGGCGTCATCATATCCGATCACGAATATCCTCACCGAGTGGCCCACACGCTTCTTAATAAGGTAAGAATCCTAAAATCCTAACATCTCGGTTATCTGGAAAGGTTCATGATTGAGTCTTCGGCCTTTCAGATCCTGGATGAGTTCGCTGCCAAAGTTCCTCGGGCTCTGTGGTCCTCCGGTGATGGTGAAGGGTAATTATCGCTGGCATCTTCCGAACGTTTTGTTTCGGGGATCCTCAAAGTGTTGACACGCTGCTGTTTTCTTCTGACAGATCGATAGCATTCAACGAGCTGCACCAGTATCTCGCTAAATATCAGGTAATTCAATTTTGGCGTTCGATGGGAAATGCTCGATTTGATGTCAGGTTTTGGGTGGAGGTATGGGATCACTTCTGGGATGAGAAGCATTTATTTTTTACTGTATCACTGTAGTGAAACCTGGCTATAGTGACCACCCAAGGGATCGGTCACCTTAGTCAGGTGGTCAGTGTGTCGGAAAATAGATTATGGAAAATTTTGTTTAAATTTTTACACCTTCCATTTATTTATTTTGTATTATTATTTAATATTGTATTAAGATTAAGATAAGTTCTTTTACTAGAAATGTGAAATTTGATGCGAGTCAACATATGACGAGCTGCTATAGTACTTATTAGTACAAAGGGACCCCCAAAAAGTAGCCATTAGTCAAAGTAGGCAGGTGGTCAATGTGTCGAACAAAATTAACGTTGGTAGCTTAGGCATTTTCTAGGGGCCCTAAACATCGCTCAATGTAAGCCAGTGCTGAATTTCACTGTACGTCTAAACTTCGTTCTCGACCATATCAAACTGGTGATTACCACTATTGCTTAGCCGCTGTTTAAGTAAAATGTTACAGCTGTTAACGCCGATAACTTCTGCGATAATTTAAAATTATCCGTATTTGTCGATTTATTGCAGAATCCGCAGCAGGCTGATGCCATGTCGAAAATCCAGGCAGATTTGGACGAAACGAAAATCATCCTAGTAAGTTCCGTTTTTCATCAGGTTGCTCAAAGCCCTGACTGGCCTTCATAAAAACAGCTTTGATAAGCAGCCGTTTTCTTTCTCGTTCGTTAGCATAACACGATTGAAGCAGTATTACAACGAGGAGAAAAATTAGACGATTTAGTCGCGAAATCCGATGATCTTAGCGCCCAATCCAAAGCATTCTACAAGACGGTAGGTTGAATTCTTTCTCATAATGAGCGAGTAGCGCAGAGACTGAAGCACTTAGAGGATGGCTCGGTGATACTTTATCCATTTGAGCACTGAGATGATATCTCAGGTGAACTCTCTGGAGCTGAGCTTAGTGTCAGAAAACGCCTTGCAGGTTTCAAACCTCGAGAGGCCACTGTCGCTCTCAGCTCTTGGTTCTCAGAATTAGTGAGATAATTTACGGAAAACACCTTGCAAGTTTCAAACCTCGAGTGGCCACTGTCGCTCTAAGCTCTCAGCATTAGTGAGATAATTTTCAGAAAACGTCTCGCAACTTCCCATCCTCAAGAGACTGCTATCGCTTTCGGCTCTCAAATGGATACGCAGCATAAAATTGTTGTGTGTGCAAATGTTACGCAAAATTATCCCAACGCTTCTAACATGCTCCCATTGCGCATTTTGCAGGCAAAGAAGACGAATTCCTGTTGCAAAATGGGCTGACATACGCAAGCCGTGCTTCGACTGACATTTTTCGACGTTCTTTCTGTTCCGACGACAGTTCTCTCTCGCTGTTTCCCCTGGTGTACATTACTAACCTGTTCCGTTCACGTCCGGCCCGGGGCAGACTCCAGATGCCTCTCAGAAGCGCAGGGAAGGAAACTGGCCCCACTCACAGCATAACTTGCGATATCGGCCAGTGGCGTGAGATACTCAAGCACTGCCTCAACTCGCACGTCAGGTATTCTGAGCTAGATGCAAGTATCGATTCTTACTTTTGGTATCAATTTCTGGAAACAATTTAAAATCCAGGACCGCCATCACTGTTCTGGGCAAATTTCGTCCGACTTTAAGCCGAGTCTGAGAGCATTACTTTGTAATTTAACCTGAAGTATGAGGGAACAGTTGAACCTGTAAAACCAAACTGCCGAACCGTTAAATCCAAAATTCGTTTTTTTTGTTTTTGAAGTACTCGGCGCGTCCTAGTTGATTGGAAAATATTTCTGGAAAGCGCCGCAGATTTTTAATCTTCACTTTTTTGAGAATAATTGGGACTACCGTTAAATTTTTCGCAACATGCAAATTTTGAAGATCTGCTAAAACTCGTGTATGAGCCGCACATTGTTGCCGAAATGTTGCGGCCTGAAGGAGGAGTGCGGCTTATCCACAAACTTTTGAAAAATTGTGATTAGTGGTTCTCGGATGGACAGGAAAGTTCAATTTCAATAATAAACTAAGTGAAAAGTTCATTTTATAAATAATTTACCTCTTGTGTGGGAGCAATGCGGTGCGTATCCATGTTTTTCATTTCGGCCCCACCTTTCTTGCTAGTCCCTAAATCAGTTTTGCTCGCACAATATGGCAAGAGTGTGCATCGGCTCGATTAGCCTTAGCAATCGAAACCTTCCGACAAATATGGGCCTCATTCCGGTGCACAATCCCACTGTTTGATAACGAACACAATGGACCATTGGTGAGAATCATGTAGCCTGAACGCCAGCACTAGAGATGTCAAAGGGAGGTAACTTGAGGAAACGGAATAAGTGAACATCTGAAAACTTGAGTTGGAATCAAATGAATTGGAACATTTGGCAAAAACCGTTACAAAGATCAACTTCGCTTTCCGGACGTTTTCCCAAAAGCTTCGATAAAGACGAGCAAATATTTGACAAAGGATTTATAAAACACTTTAATTCAAGAAGCTGCTTATCCATTTTTTGTGCTACAACTTTTCTGACTTTGAAAGAGACTTTCGGTTGGCTATGTGCCCTTCGCGTGGTTCCACGAAATTTCGTTTGTTTCAAGTGCATTCTTTGTGACAAAGCCAGATTTTTTCAGCTCCAGCAGCTGTGCAATCAGAACCGTGCGCTTTTTTCGTTCGCGTCCGAAGAACCACCTTTCAGTGCGCCTGTTGGCCTATTCTACTATTCCATGCTTCACGCCTGAAAGGACGTGGACGTGTTCCCGAGAACAACCTCATCAGGGTATAAACTGAGATTTTACTTTGTAATCGATTCGACTGATTTCCATTCGTTGTTGTTGCCCTGTGAGTCCCTCTTATGTACACATAAAATTGCCGATGTAATACCGTCTCATTTTTGCCGCTGCAACCATCCTCGGATGACTTCCATCTGCTGCTTTGACCCTGGTCCCGCCACGTTAACCGTGGGGATCACACGGGCTGGCCGCAGGCTTTGGACGAAGCGGCGCATCTCCCCGTAACTGGAATGTTCGCTGTAGGGAACGCCTAAGGGTGAGAAATCCTTTGTTACCCAGTTTAATATCACTGCGCATTTGCTTCAAACATGTCTTATTATTGCTAAATTTATTTTTCCTATTGCAAAATTGGTCGTCCACTAGGGTCCGAGGTAGTTTTAGAATTTGAAAAAATCCCGTTTATGTATATAAAAAAGTTAAAGGAACTTGAAAATGATCATTTTCAAACCTCTGATGGGAGAGGAAAACCAGTTTTCAGAGATCGCTTAATGGTTTTCTGCAAGTTTATTTACCATGTTTACTTGAAAATAAGGCTCCCGAATTGAATTCGCACCCCTTGGTTTTAAGGCTCAAATTCTGGAAAGAAAATCTCATGTGAATCTCAGTGGGTGTTCACGACTGATCCGAGGTTGAGGTCAAAACACGCATTTTAACAAGCCCCACTTGAGTGTACTTCTGAGTTTAAACTTGTCATTGTGATGCTGGCATTTCCACCATTCCAATCAAAATGCGACAAAGGAGTTAAAAAAAATTGCTGTTACATGCTTTATGATTCCTCCTCAGTTTTTATCTTAATTTTTTTCATACAAAGATTCTTACGTTCGAGTGGATTCACAAGTTGAAAAATTGTTCGGACACAAGTGGATGACCAATTAAACACGGAACAAATAAATTTGGCAGTTATACTAAGTTATACGAAAATGGAGATCTTGAATAAATTTAGTTGGGACTTCTTGCAGTATTAAACAAAAGATATAAGAATTAGACGCACACTGATATACAGTTTTGTTGTAAAAGAACTTAATCTTAATCGTTTAAAAATCTTAAACAAAAACTTAATAAATACACGTACAGGGATTTTTGAAATTAAAGTGTTGATCATTAACTTTATTTTAGGTGTAAAAATGGGGAAAAATATTTGTTTAATTTTTTTGGTACATTGACCACGTGACTAAGAAGTGTTAAGCCCCTTTATGGGCTTGTCTTTGTGTGGCGGCGTCTTGTAAACTTACCATAGATAGCAATGTTGCCTCGCGCTACGGGTGTTATGCCCTCCAAGTGGTTGCTCACGTTTCTTCGGCTGCCGTGCTCCCACCCAGTGGGTTTGATCGCCAACAGGCTGGAGTATGAGCTGCCGAACTGGTCCAGGTAATCCTGCAAATGCTAAGCGTATAATCCATTTGTTAGCATTTTCAGCAGTTCCTTTCGAAAGATTGCCACGGATGATGGAAAGGCCATGAAGAGAAACACCTTGAAGTTCAGCTGCTGCATGCCCAGCACGTGGATTCCCGCGAGATTCTGGTCCGCGCACAGCACTGCCTGCAGGGCTGGATCTTCGAGGCACTGGAAGATCCGCAGCTTTTCCCGGCTCGCCCAAACCCGCCGCTGCAGGGCGTTTGCGAGCGCTGCAAACGAAATAGCGGGATGTTGGATCAAGAAATGCATCAGGTTAGGTTAGATCAGGTTTGGGTGGTCTATCGAGGTGTTTTTATGTTTTGGTGACAGGGTCTTGTACATGCTGTGATTACGCCACAGATAATGTACATGCAGCGTATTTTCTGCTATGCACTCGGAGCAAGGTGGCTTAGCGGCAGCATGTCTGCCTTGCATTCGGGAGACCAGGGTTCAAATCCAGGATCGGCTATCCGATTTGCGGTTTCCACAATTATTCCAGGGGAATGCTGGGATAGCACCTTCTCGAAGAGTGCTACGAGACGAATAATCTAAAAAGTTTATTTCACTGACCTAAGAACACCTTTTCTTTGCCGATGGTGTAGGCCCCACACACGATAAGGGTGCTGGCGTGCCACTTGAGGTGCTTCTTCGCTGCCTGCATGATGAACGCCAGCACCTCTTGCTGGCTGGGGAAATCATAGTTCTGCTTGCAGTAGCTGGAAAAGTCAAACAAGAATGCGATCAATTTACCTCCGGCATCTGCCAAGAAACACAGACCTATGCTTGCGGATCAAAATCACCTCACTCACGTCGTGTCCAAATACAGCACGTCCAAGGACACCGAAGCGAGGGCGGGATGGTCCTCCATGGTTGGATCGGCGCGGAAATCCCCCGTGTGCAAAATGCACCGACCATCCGTGTAGCGGAACAGGAACATGACGGCACCGGGGCAGCTGGGACACGAGAAGGAAACATTAATGACCAGCAAGGGTTTCAGAACGCCCGCAAAGCTCTCTTACTGATTGGCCTCGATCAGCGTAACTTCGACGCCTCGCACGACGTGAGGTTTGTCCATCGGCAAGGGGTGGATCACCGACTCGCTGACACGGAGCCTCAGCTTGACCAGGTTAGCGGTCACCTTGAAGAGTGGGTAAAGTGGTAAATCAACTCATAAATTTGTTCTAATCCTGACTGGGAATTTTTGAGGATCCCAAACCGCAACTCGGTTATGACGAGCAAATTACCTCTGAAGATTTGGCTTTCGCAAATGTTAAAGAGTAATCAACAAAACAAACTTAGCTGGGTTCACCCAAAAATAATACTTTCATCTTCCCTGACTTGGCCAATATTTTGAACAAGTTTCACAAGAACTGATAATTAAGATTCTGCTGGAAAACCCTACGTCTTCTTGCTTCTCCCAAACTATTTCATGCCTTTCCAATCCCCCTGACGATTCAGGGTTGCCCAGGTCTGTGGGAGCACTGCCCCGATGCTTGCCATAACCGAATTCGACTAATTTCAAATTTTTCGCTGCAAAAGCCTGTGTGGATACCTGGCTGCAAAAGAGCGGCTGCGAGAACTTTGAGTTCAGGCCCATGTAGTGGTCGGAGTGGAAGTGGCTCAGGAAGTAGGCCAGTATCCCGGGAATGACCCCGTAGCTGAAAGCGTCCACCACGAAGGGAACGTCCACGAGCTTCTTGTAGAAGGGGCAGCGCCGCGGAGCCCTTCCGCCGGAATCCCCGCGCCAAGAAGCGGGAGCTTGGAAAGTGGAGCTGGGATTGTCTGGCAGGGTGATGGTTTTCGGGGGGTTTTGCCTTCCTGGCGCAGGTCCGGATGAGGTAGAATTTGTTGGCGGGTTGCTCGCGACCAAAGATTTTTGCCGCCCTGCCGCAGCTACGGATGAGGTAGATTTTTTTGATGGGATGCTCGCGATCGGCTTGGGAACCTTTAGTCCTGAGTTCTGGAAGAAAGATGTGATTTTTGCCTGTGACTTGGTCACGTTTTTCTTGGGGCTCTCGAGTTGGTCCCTGGTGCCATTGCTGAGCGGCACGGTGTCCGTCTTGCAGCTTCTGTCCGCGTCCAATTTTGTGAAGAAAACTGGAGATCCGGCTCCGGTTCTCGGTGACAGATCACACGAGATGCCTTCATGGACACTGGGCAGTGGCGCGGCAATCGCCTCTGGCCCTGCGGCATCAATGGTTGTCGTACGCCTAACTTCACTCTCAGGATAGGCGGGTTGCAGGTTGCAGCGCTGCGCGGCCAATCTCAGGTGGGTCTCCTTCAGGTAGTGGCTTACGATTGTGCTGTCGCAGGCTGTGCCCTTCGGACATTCTGCAATCGGGAGAAAATTGGTCACAATTGGGCCAGCAATCATGGGGTTGGGGGCCCCTGACATCAAGCCGAGAAAGATCGCCATGACCCATGGCGACCCCGGGAAACGGTTTAAATCTTACAGTTTATTAATTTGTGAACCATAATAGCGCAAGGAAATAATGAAGTCACACCAAATATAACCGAAACTAGCCTAACCAAGTAATTTCGTAAGTACTTATGTAAAAAACAGAAAATCATTTTTATATGTATTTTTTTCCAGAAAGATAATGAATTATGTTTTTTGCTCCAGTCCTGTAAAATTTGAAAAGGGAGGGAACACCAGCTTCGTTTTTTTTATTTGTTATGGTTGCCATAAGCGAAAATTTTGAAAATTGGGTTCCAAATACGAGATTTTATCTTGCAATTTAATAAAAAAAATTAAATTTCCCAATTAAAAGGAACGTTATAGGCTATCATTTTGAGAAATTGGGTTACAAATATGGGATTTCATCTTGCAATTTAATACAAAAAATTATGAGAAATTTCCTAATTAAAAGGCACGCAGAGGGCAAAATTTGTTGCAAATTTGGGGTTTTAAATCACTGATTTTAGGCAACATTTTATAAATATTTGCCATCATTAAAAAATTGATTGATCTAGTACGAAATCATGGACTACTTTTGACCGTCAAGGGGGTATGTGCCCCCCTCCTTTGGGTGCGCCACTGAAGTTGACCCCTTGTCAAAACGACCGATTCAAGTGCTTGTGACTGAAGGTAAGGGCAAATTGGAGACATTGTCATGTTGATGGCAAATATGGACGACCCCTGCCCCAAACGTTTTCATTGGACCCCTGGTTGTGCAGGGACCACATGTGCGACTGAACATTCGAGGACTTATACCCTTTTGGCCGGTTCGGTTGATGGAGAAACACTCTTCGTAATGCCAAGTTTCTGTCTGGCAGGTCAGAATGTCCAACGGCATCTGGCAAAGAGGACAGAAACCCTTTGTCATCTGGCATTTCCTCGAGGAATGGTCTTCGTCCCCAACACTCTTCCTTTTCAGGGATAAACGTTTCGGCCCTTTGGAAGACATCTTCCATCTAATTTCACCCGCGCTTTATCCAACCGCCATAGCAGACGCTATTCGATCCCTGGTCACACTGTCAAAAGTGATTTTGTTTCCGGAAAAATGTTTCAAGATAAGATAGCAGGATATAATCGAAGTCCTTGGAAATCGAAAAGATAATAAGATTATTAAGACGGTGTTTATAGGGTGCCCTTTACTATTTAAGTCATCAAAACAATTTGTAATGACTGTGATTTGGCTTGTCATTTTAGACACCCTGTAGATGAGTGGTGCCATCGTTTCCGCCTATTTGGAAACGGACTCTGATTTTCACCAATCATAAACTTGCATTCCGCTGCTGGTGGTTGGATAAGGGCCATTCAGAAATGACAATTGTTTCATGATAAGAAATCTGGGATTTTAAGCTTTCAGATAATTAATTTAAACTAATTATGAATTAGATGGCATACAATAATTATAATAAATTTTATATTTTATTATAATTTTTTTTTAAATATAGCAGTGTAGGCATATTGGATCATAACCCACTTTGCAAATGGTTTCAAACCAAATCGATGGAGATTTTCGTTTAATTTGACCGAATTTTTCATGAAACTGTAGGTGAAAATCCCAGCTTTGTGTTGAAATTTTACCAAATTTTCGCCTGCAGCTTTCCTTCTAAAATGGCATTCCTTGGTAAATTTGTGCAGGGAACGTAGGGACAAATCTCAGATTCGTAACATGATTTTTCAAAATATTCGAATATGATTTTCTATTCTATCTACTCGATACCCTTCTGCAGCTTATTAATGCCATGTGGTAGGGGGGATAATTAGTTTAACCCAAATGTATACACAAAAGTACAATTACAAATTTTGAACAGTTAGAAGAACTGAAGAATGACAGGGAAGGGAATACGGTCGTTTTCCGTTTAAAAACATAATTTCCCAGCAAGTTTCTTTATGAAATTGTAGGCAAAAACATCAGAGTATCATTTGTCCGCAAATTTCTGTCTGAAATTGTAGGCGCAATTCTCGAATTTGTAATCTGGTTTTCCAACATTTTCTCGGATGGCGTTCCGTTTAATAATTGCAATTTCATCTAGTTTTCCATATAGTCCCAGATTTCCAATTTAGTTTTTCAAAATTTTCGAATACGGTTCTCCTTTTAGAATACCAATTTCTGTATGAAATTGCAGGAGAAAACATCGGTTTTGCAATAGTTTGTCCACATTTTTTCGCATGGCGTTCCGGTTATTAATTGCATTTTCAGAAAAAAACATTTTCCCTTTCAAACCTCCCGCGTTTATTTCACCATGTCACAGCAGCAACCCGGTAGTTTCCAACGGCGCTTTTGCCAGTTGACTTGCAGTATTGGCGCTCCCTGGTTAGGGTGTCCCCGCGATTCTCACTTCCTAAACGCCATCGCTTGGTGTGGCTGCTACTTCGCCTCTCAGATGGATTTGCGATCGCCTGCTGAAATGTCGTGCTTCAACCGTTCGCGTCGCTGAACCGCGCCGCTTCAACCTCGGCGTACTTTCGCAGTTTCGGTCCTGAGATTCCCGTCCAGGATTTGGCAGTTTTTCCCACGCCTGAAATGCGCCATGGTCACCGTACGCCCAGCAGCCCTTGAACGGTCCCAGCTCCGCGTCCGCCCAGACCTCCAAATTTCCTCGCGGATTTCCTGGTAAGCTCCAACCCGCCCCGGGTTTCGCACCCGGATCGGGTGCATTGCGAGGGTTTTCACCCCCGCCCCCACACCATATCGCACGGGGGCGGCTGCGGCCATTCTGGGAAACGATAAGTGGAACGCTTTTTCCGTTTTCACTCCACGTTTATTTCTAGCGTCCTTTTATGGTGGTGGGAAAGGTCGGTTTCAGATTCGTGTGAAGCCCTGACGCATGCCGCAGCGCATGCCTCACGAGGTGGAGGTGGAGGTAAAGGCGTATCAGGGCCGATTGGACCAGTTCTGGCGTCCAGCCCGAGGCGGAGTTTTTTTGAAGACGGTTTTACCTACAGGGACCTCTGAATTGGGCCTTAGAAACGATCATTACTAATGCCGTTACCTTGATGGCAATGAGATGTTTGCCAGTAATGATGGGAATTTGACATGATCGTGTGCGAGGGACGATTAATGTTCATGACTAATGATATCATTAATGATGATCGAGGTAGATCCGCTTTAGACATCGATCGTTACTCAAAGCGATAGCGGAGCTAAACGATCATTAGTAATGTCATTAGCAGAAAGTAATGCTCGTGTACATTCAAATGGAATGATTGGCGGGGGATGATGTGAGTTTAACGTGATCATCTATGGCTGACCTGTAATGAAGGAGTAATGATTGTTACTAATGTCATTATCAGTAGGTAATGATCTTTCGACATTCAATGTGTACATTCAAGTGTACGTTCAAATGGAATGATTGCCGGAGGATGATGTGGGTTTAACGTGATCGTCTATCGCCGACTAGTAATGAAGGAGTAATGGTTGTTGCTAATGTCATTATCAGAAAGTATTGAGCGTGTAAATTCAAATGGAATGTTGCATCTGTTCTGTTATCAGTATACAACTGTACTGTTATCAGTATACCACTGTACTGGTATCAGTATGGTTTCTACAGCTATCAGCACATATCAGTAAGTCTGTACTGATATCAGTACAATTTGTGTACTGGTAAAAATACTGATCTTTCCACCAGGAAAGGGTGGGTGCCTGAGAGCCAATGGGAAGAAGCCATTCGCTGGTTTCTGAGATTTTCAGAAACCGCCTTCCCCTACAAGAGGCAGGTGGAGAGCCTGAAGAGAGTGGGTTTTTTTCGAAGAAAGTACAAGCACCAAAAAGCAGCTCCTCCCAAACAACACCCCGCGGATGGTGGCTCGCCCACTGGCCTACAAACAACGGCTTCCTCTCAGGTGGCCAGGGGCAGGTAAGGCGCTCGCTTTCCCTTGGCCTTCGCTATGTGGGTCATCTGCGCATCTTTGGAGGCCAATGGCTCCTCTGCCCTCAACCCCCTTCAAGGGGGGCTCTGGAAGGCAACCCGCTCCTGCACCCCCTTGGAGGTAACCTTTGAGGATGACCGGATCTGTCCAAAAATGTCCATCGATTCGGAGCAGCCCGAGTAGAAACTAATACAGTCGAACCTCGATAACTCGAAGTCCCAGGGGACCCCCAAAAATATTCGACTTATCCGAAGTTCGAGTTAT
>JAQIXS010004945.1:0-13767 GCA_034700785.1 Rossiulus vilnensis
GTATGTAAGGTGTATCGACTTCATATCCGTCGTAATAGTTAGGAAACTGGACGGATGTGACGTCGATTGTAGTTAGTTTCGGGGGGAAATCGCAAACACTAATAAAGCTTGTCACTTTTCACCAATTGCGACCAATGACCGACTACATTTATATAAAATTCATATGCAATTGGAAAGAATCTAAAATCGAACCATTAAAACAAAACATCTTCGTTTATAGAAAAAAAATCTGGTGAGGATTCTTACCTGATGGACGTTTAAAATTATTCACATTGGCGCTTCAATCGTGTTATGAGAACTATAGTAACAATCAATGCATTATTAGAATCAAGTCACTGTTCAGTAATTTAATGATGCAAAATAACGAGTAATGCATTTAGAAATTGATTCATACCGAAGAAGAATGGAAACATAATGGCCTGATCGAAAGCTAGGTCAACTGTAATTCGATCCACATTACATTTAATACTATCCTTTTGCAGCACGTTCCAAAGACGTGTTCACGTTATGACATGCAATTTTACATCACATGGTTGACGGATCACTAGTGCCAATTTAATATGAATTTAAATATAAAAACACGCATCTCTCCGTCGAAAAGTTGAAATAATTTGTAACATTTCGTTTAAAGGCTGATGAACGATAGCATGAAAATTTCTTAAACCTGTTTTTATTTATTTACTATTCTTAAATTTAAGACAAGCTTGTGGGACTACTTTATTAGTTTCATAGTTTTAGTGCCTGGTCTTCAGGATCTCTTCGCTTTAAAAAAAAATATACACAGATAACTTAATGGGAGTTTACTGCGTGTTATTAATTGGTGCGTCATCCTAGTATTTACTCTACATTTTTAGACAGTTTTGGTTTCGTATTTTCTTACTAGATATTTACCATTTTTTTCTCATTTCAGTAGCAATATGGACGATTATTTGCGTTACGTCGGTGGTACCGTTGGTGCTGTTTCTTTGACAGCTGTTGCTGCGGCTTCCGCCTTATACCTGGCGTCCAGGCCCAGCATCTTTGAAACTCCCTTTTCATTGGATGACCAGTCTGTGACGGTAAATGTGCTTTGACCTCCTTATCAGTACTAGTCTTTTCGTTTATTGCTGTTTTTTAATGCTTTTTAAAGTTAGCGTGGCTGTTTAGTTGGTAGAGTCAAAGTTTATCTTTATGAAATCTTGGGTTATTTGCATTTTTAAGGAAGTAATAATTGGCCCATTTTATATACTTAATACTGTATGTCTAACGAGTTAAAAGTCTTAAAATGCTACGAAAATGATTCGTGAAACTATGGTTGTATTTTTTCGATTTCTATATAGAATTGTGAAAAGGCAACGTTGTGTCAAGACAAACTATTACTATTGCATTGATTTCGAGCAAATAAAAATAATCGAGCACTCTTATCAGACCCTAGTCTAGATGTTTTTTTATTTTAAAAATTAAAACTGTGCCGAGGGGGACTAGTTTGAATGTCATTTTTTCCAGTTTTTTCATTTACACGTAATGAAGCAATAGTTTGACCACCGCCCAAAATATAATTCTTAACTTCCCTGACTTTTTAGGGTTTTGGAAAAATTTCTTTCACTTTATCAAAAATGTTTACGGAATAAAACGGCAACATGATTACTGCTATTTTTAATATTATTTCAAAAGTTCAAAGTTTCTGGCAGATTAAACGAGGAAAGTGAAAGAATCCCCTATTATGAGTGCGACTAGATTATGCCAATTTAAGGCTGGCATTTCCAGGACTGGGAACTCTGTATATGTACATTATTAGTTGTGCATATATTACAACCATACTTCAACCCCAGTATTTTCGACCATAAAACCCATCATGGTAAATTTACCCCTCTTCCAGGACGTCAAAAAAACGTTATTTTCACAATAATTTTAACCGGTCTACAGGTGTCAATTTTATTATGTATAAATATTAAAGTCCGGCGCCAGACAAGGCATATAATTGCAGACCGACAGACAGTTCCTGTGGTTCAGGCAATTTTTATAGCTTTAAACAAATTACGACAAACCAAGGATGTCCATGTTTTGGAAACATTACCATCCTTCTATCTCTCCCCTCTTACGGATAAAATCGTATGTTACCTGGCAGCAAATTCCTGATTGATGTGCCGATTCTCTTAAAAATATTTCAAAACATTTTTGATAATTGCTGGGCGACTGCGTCAGAATTGCCGATGTTGTCTTGTTTCCATATTTGCTATCAGTGATATAAGAGCTATTTAACTACGTGCATGTTTTCTTTCATTATGGGCATCGATTAAAAAAATCAATAACAATGCTTTGCTAGGCTACAATGTTGAGAATCATTGTGGTTTGGCCAACTCCAATGTTAGGGAGCATAACATTGGATACGTTAGGCCATGTGACTTCTTGTTTTTCCAATCACCATAGCATTAACCATAGATAGTGCAGGGTTTTTGCATCGATCTCCAACATTGCTTTGTGATTTTCTTTTTAAGCAGCATGCTTTGGGCGTTGACAAGAAATGCAACGAAAAAGAAAAAAAAGTCAGCCTATAGACTAATTCGTTACAAGGTTTTCTAAAGGTTAGCTAAATGCGTTTACGGTAAACGTGTCTTCCAAGGAAGCAGTGTGTAAAAATATTTCCATTTTCCCCCATTTTATAAACTGTTGATATGATTTTATCAGGCCACAAGGCTGGAAAACTAGGAATTATCAGGGGAGTATGAACAACGTAGAAAAGTCGGGGAAATTTAAAATGTTCATGCAAAAGTCAGGACAATTTTCATTAGATAAAATGCGAGCCTTCAGTATCAGTAATTAGTAAACAAAATACCATTCTATTCCATAAACATTTTTGATGAAGTCAGAGAAATTTTTCCAAAAACCTGAAAAATTCAGGGAAGTTGAATTAAATTTCGCTGGAGACCCTGTATAAAATACCAATAAAAAAATGGTTAGGATCCGATTTGCATGCAAATTGTTGGCGATTAGGTGATCTCTTCCTCCATTTTGAAATTATCTGGCTGTAGGCCGACTATAATTAGTGAGCAAAACTAGGCCTATTTCTTAATGTTAGTGAGGGAAAAGCTCAAGAGTAATAGGTCACAAGTTCAGTTAATATAGCTATATAATTACGAATGTCTTAAAATAATGTTTTCATGGTCAGTTGGTCACAAAAACAGTTGACCACTGTCAATGCACTCTGCCATTGAGCTCTCTGCATGGCATCATATTACTCGCTATTTCGTGCGTAATTTGCCACAAATTCTGTAAGCATGGCCAAATTAAGAGACAATCATGAAATGAGTGAAATCCCATCTTGATAGTTTCAAAACGATTATACATGTATTGCCTTCTGTTTCAAGTCTGGTAGTAGTTTGCTCGACTCAATACTGAACTGAGAAGTACAGTTGAACTAAAATGAAAGGGAAGTTTTGGGTTTGTAGGCTACTAGGCCAATCAAATCGGTATTATTACACTCGAGGAGTGATCCCAAAATTAGTACATGTATCTTTGTTCACTGTCATCAAGACAAGCGTTTCGCCCACGGTTTTCTGGTAAATAACTATTTTGGGCTTAAAGGAAGGAATTGTATGGCGGAAAAGCCTGAAGGAGTTTCGTGTTAATAATTTGTGCGACTTGACTAATGCCTGTGTCAGGTTGAAAATTTAAGTGAACTTTTGAAAAGGTTTTGTTCCTTGTGCAATTTAACAATTGTGTTTACGAGATGGAGCCACGTAATTGAGCATAGCAAATACCAGTTGCCAGCGACAATAAATGAAATGGTTTTTAATGGTACAATGCAGGGTTACGTAAAGAGCAACATTCAATCGTGTTTTTGGTAGCACAAAAATGCACAAAACAATGACGTCAGAAACTCAAATTGTGATATCTTAATAATACTGGTTGCTTCTTTCCGAAAGTATCAGTGCCGACCAACAGGTGAAGACTTTGCAAATTTATCGAACGAAATTTAATCATCAATCCTGAAAGTCATTAAGTTACATTAGGGTAATTGGTTTCATACCGAAAGAATTGTTAAAAAAATTCTAGACGAAAATTATCTTCAAAAAATGACAATGTTCATGTTATGCTCAAAACTTTTAAAATAATTTCAAAATAAAAATTTCATGCTAAGGTTGTTGATCAAATTCAAGATCGCCCATATTTGCGCGCCACCTTTTACGGATGACCACTGTCCACCTTGAAAGCCAATGTTATGTAATCTCAAATAACGAGGTTATTTAACATGCCTTCGATTTATTGCTTGAAGTTAGTCGTAATGATAAAGAAAGTTGTAGTTATAGCCAGTTTGAACCTCTTTTTTTTTTTGGTACAAAAAAAGAAAAAAAACCATTCAGACTTGCAGTTTGGTACAACTCCAAAGGTCTGCCATCGTCTACAATTGCACTAGAACTACATGCATGTATTTCTAAAAATAAAACTCAACTGGAAATTTCAACTTTGCGATCAGACCTGGCTGTGCAGCTGAGAAAAAAATCTGTAATTTTAGAAAATTTCTTAACCGGATCGCAGTTGGACTATGGGCAAATGCGCCTTTGCTGATCTTAAATTTCGTCCAAAATTTTGTCCATTCGACAATCTGATCACAGTTCAATGTGGTGTTCTTGGTTCATCAGTTACTGCTTTTAATAAGAAAGGTTATGATTCTCAATAGTTGGCTTCTTGCACTTTCTATGATCTAACACGTGGACACTGTCTGGGCAATTACAATATTGTTTTTTATGGATGGACGCACAACAGTTTTTGATTATTTATAGCAGAGTCGAAGCCCAATGGACAGGGAATTAAACCCTGGCAGCCGTCTGTAAATTTTACAGTCTAACCCTGATCCTGACATTATTCATTGCCATAAACATTTTTAATTATTTTCTAATCACGAATATTATTACGTCGATGATGTCTGTTAAATGCATTGGAAGGATGATGTGAAAACTTAATTTTATTGGTAATGAAATTTCGTTCTTGGGCATTCGTTTTACTACCTGTTTGAGGCGGTCTAATCATGCTTTCAATTCGATTCCCATTCGTTTGAATGATGAATTATTTATTTACCGCTAGGTATAATTTTTAATGGAAAAATACGAGCGCACACTGTTTGACAGCGTGACTTATGCGGATGGTGGTTAATGTTAACATGCAACTCAATGGTTTGTGAAAAATTTGAGGCTAAAATTGTGTGATATTTGAAGCGCAGAAATGTTCTATTTAAAACTTGCATCTGAGCCTTGACTACTCCAATTGATGCTATTTAAGTGACTTCTCTACGTATCTGACTTATCAAGGGTAATCTTATCAATCATTTGGTTGGGTTGTGCCCACTAAGCGCTGTGAACATGTTTGTATTTTATTGTTCGTAAATGGAGTTTCTTTTTGCTTATAATGAACAATAATTAGTGAAAAACTGATTGCATTTGGGTGCCATATTTAAAGATGACTGGATAATGTTGGTTAAAAGTACCGTGTTTTTTTCTTCGTTTTTCATTTCCTAAATATTATCTTAAAGATTGCCCAGCATTGCTTATGATCAATAAGTAGTTTCCAAATATATAAGCATGATCAAAAAAATTTAGCAGGCATTGCACTGTTTTTATAAACTTGTTTGATTAGAAGTTAGTATTTAAATTCGCCGAAGTTGTGATATAGTTAGGTATATGGTTTATAAAATTAGTTACCCTTGACAGTTAATTCCACGCTTGAGACGTCATGCCTGGAAAGAAAGGAAAGATTTCTGAATGGGTTAAAACCATTTGCTTAAATAACATCTAAATTGCCATTTTAGTATCCCGTTCATTGGCTCGACTTTAATAGGAAGTATTGTTTTTTTCTAATTCGCAATTGCAGGTTGTTGAGTTTCTGATGCCCATAGCGTCTTTTCAATTTCTCAGGTACCGGTCTTAATTTTTAAAAGAAAAAAGCTTTTAAACAGTTAAGGTTAAGTTAGATATTCTACCAGGAAAGTTCAGATTAAAACGGATATCTTATCGTAATGTTACCTGGTTAACTTGTTTTGGGAACAGACGCCAGAAGTGGTTTTGGCAAAGGATTATGGGACACTTCATTTAGTTCAAAAGAAAGTTCATAATGAATTGAAAGCTAAAAAGGTGGATGACGTTAGTTGTTGACAACTATATTCACAATTAAAAAACAATTATAAAAGCTCGCAAGGTTTACGAAATTGTTGTTTCTTCCAACCTCATCGTCTCCTTTCTTCTCATACCATGAAGATATCCTGTATATGGAAGCATGGTTCTGGCTGAATAATAATACTAACAATACACACATTTACGATGTTAAGCTTTTGAATGTTGTTTTGAATTTATAAACTATTTATTGGTCACGACAAAAAAAAATTGAATGGCTAACTGCACCAAATATACAACCATCTAAAGAGCGTCATACCTATGACATAGTTCTCAAAGAACCTGTGAAAGTGAGGGAAGTTTTGAAAAAAAAAATGCTGTAAGTTATATGATTTCGTAATTTCAGTCCAGGAGGTATTTCATATATCGATTACGGCGTGTAATATGGTGAAGTTTGCCCATAATAACGCAATGGGGAAAAAAACCAATATGGCGGATCGGTTCCTCCTGTTTGACTTCAGCCGATTCAAAGGCATACTCTTTTCATTTATTTGTTGACGGAGACACCCTAAGGTGAAATGAAAAACCAAAGCTGTGGGAACCCTAGTCTGATAGCATCTGATTTTTCATTTGTTTTTGATGGACTAAATGGAACGCTGTACAAGATGCATTTTAATGATTTAATGTCGATGTACTTACTGTCACTGCCATTCTCAATTTCTCGACCACTTCTACGTGTATACCAGATCTGGGGTTGTCTGTCACAGCTATCTTGAATCGGCTGTTTTAGTGACGTCAAACGTCATGGTTGACATAACATGTAGTACACGTCCCTGTGCTACAAATATAAGCTGATCATATATCGTTTGAAAGTTGGAAGTTCTTTCAATGCTGGAAGCTGCATTTCTTGTTTCATCCCAATGAATTGCCACAAAAAGATGGTATGTGCAGATTACGTCCGTTTCGCAATAAGACGTCATCATCACCAGATTTTACCATGAGGTAAAGACCTTTTGGTCCATCTACGGTTCGGTTCGTTCAGGGAAATTACCAGACGGAAATAGTGAAGACGTCACAACGAAGAATTACTTCTTTGACGTAACGTGTTTTTGGACTACTTTGGCACGCATCACCTAAGTTGAAAATTGCCAATCTCGGTCCTCTTCATGCCAGTGTTCTAATTAAAGAAACCCTTCGGTCGTCCTTTGCGCAACCCCAGGGGTGCAGTGCGCACACCTCCCCGCTTTCCCCTGCGTCAATTGATGTTTTGGCATGTTCGCGCAGAAGGGCTCACATTTTTGGTTTTAAAATAGTTTCCGCTCTAGCCAAACCCAGCAACCATAAACAAAAACAAGCAAGGAATGCTGTTGTGGGTGACGATGGCATGCCCTGCGTTGTTTATTTTTATTTCGGAAAGCTGTAGGTATAACCACCTTGACCATGTGCACTGTAGGTGAATATCATGGAATTATCAGATCTTTGCCCCTAATGACAATTTCTTGGCAGAGGTCATTAAGTTCTGAGATCCCCATTTCCTCCTTCTGATTTGGGGTAAAAAAAACCGATTCGCATCTCTGCATTGAAACCCTCAATCGCAATTTTATCAATGAAATAACGTGACTTCGACTAATGTTTGGTTTTCTGTAGCTGTTGTTACATTTTCTTGCTTTGATAGACCACTCGAATCATGTGTCAGCGGCGTTACAATTGTACTTGGTGATAAACATTCGAAAGCATAACATCACATCACTGTAGTGCGGATTGCACTTTCAGCTCTAAACTTTTGAATGAAAACGACCAAAAACTGATGTCTATGTGCCGTCCTATTTCCATATTAAATGACGTCAAATTTCAATTCAACATACCATGTTGTTTTAAATGATAATGAGATGATTTAATATAAAACTTCGATTTCATAACTATTTGATCATTATTACATATTATTTTAAATGACTCCTTTAAGGACGTTGTTGTTAGCAAATAGTCCTTTTATGACTTTAAACAAGTCAATAAATTGGAAAAGAATTACTAAGAAACGTCGTATTTACCTACTAAAATGCATTAGTGGTCGCTATTCACAGGTTTTGTCTTTATTCAGGACATCCTTTATGGACTGCCCCTTACTTACAACACGTTTACTTTCATCCATGTAATGCAGGGTTTTAAATTGGAAATAATTCGTCCGTAAGACTGAATACTAGGAAAATTAATTTCACTGTGTCCTTCCTGTTTGCAAATCATTCATTGGAGTTGGCTTGCTCTAAGCATCCTTTTCTGAAAACTGGATCCCCGTTTGCATATCCCGGATGTCTCATAAACTGGGTGTCTTTTTGATGCCATTTTCCATTTAGTTTTCTTATATAGCGTTGTATTTCAATTATTCCCGGTATCAGTGACAGTAAACGAAGTTTTCATTTTTGCTGGACAAACATTCTTCTGGCGTTAACTGATATCAGAAGTAGTGTTGCTATTGATATTACGAAGGCGAAGGTATGTCCTAAAACATCATCCCTCTCTATTTCATTTTTCTGTCGAATGATAAGAGACTTAAGAGGGGTTAGTACATCGAAATGTAATCGGAAATAAAAATTAATCCAGGCTCATTCTACAATTTCTTAAGGGCACTTTTTTATGTAAATAATCACAAGGAAAACCATCTGTCTTCGCTTTCATAATCATCCCCTTGATAGTCATTTAAACCTTGTAAACAGAACTAACCTTGGGCCCCTTGAAAATAATTACCGGATAGAAATTGATTTTTGCTGTTGTCATCGTGAATGCAAGTAACACGTTTCGTAACCATCAATAACAAAATTTCTAACAAGCGTAGGGTTTCCTGATGATTTATCTTACATGTATATCGTAATCTGATCGTTTACTTTTTTAAGTAAAAAATCACGGTATCCCTATTGTTTTTCATTGCATAAACTTTCACGGCAGTATAACTCTAATTAGCATTTATAGTTAATTAGCCATTTAATTGAACAGAGTTTAATTATTAATAGTCGTTTTATGACTGATATTCTACGTTTGACGTTGTCTCCGCTCTTTGGTCATGAATTTAAGATAGCATGTGCTGGTAGTCTGCTAATTATAATTTATTTTCTTTAGAACTTGCAAGGTTGTGGAAAGCTCCACTACCCTAACAAAACTCTAGGGGTATTGCACCATACTTTCTCCGAAATGGTTTTTAATAAGTGATTAGTAGCACCACACCGGTTAATTTTTTTTTAGATTGTTACTGGGGAAAGCAGTATGGACTTCTATCATGGTCAACATTAAACACAGAATTTTGGAACTAAATAAATATGATACTAGTGTAAACTTTCTCCTTTGAATTACTAAGGTATTACTTTTCGCATACTAGTTTAACGATAATCACTGATTAAGTGATCGAGGTAGGATTTCTTTATCCTTGTTGGTACAATGCAATGGTAAAAAAAATCAAATCAAAGAAAACAAAAGGCATTTTGTTTAATGATTATAATTATTTTCATTATACAATTGTACATGTAATTGGGATTTTTACGGATAGTTTATGGTCTCATCCGCTTACTAACGTTATTTTTGAAAACTTTCTCAGGGTTAATTGCTAGCCAGTGATATGGGAATTTAGATAATGTTAATTAAATACGTTTTTTAAAACGAAAAATTAAGAACAAATTGATCATACATTGGACTGGTGAACAAAATCGAACTGATGGCGGACTTTGATTTTCTCCGTATTGAATGAATTTTAAAAAACCGGTCCAAAATGCATTTTCATCACGTTACTCCCATGTTAATGGTATTATAGTACAACTAGTATTCTTGAACTTTTTTGACTTTCAATTTTGCTATTAATAGAGTGGCAAGGTTCAGGAAATCCAAGCCCAGCGTTTCATGGACTGTCGGAATAACAGGTTATTACCTCTGGACCTCAGCCAGCCAAATTGCAGGAAAACTTGAGCCTGTCTGATTAGATAGTAAAGCTCTTTGAATGTAGTCTTGAGTGTACGTTTAATACTGGTATAGCGTTAGGGTAAAGTGCCCAATGAATGTTTCACATACGTTGCTCGGATTAAAGTTAATTGTTGCTCGGCGACTCTTTAATCTTAGATTTAGGCACGTTTCATGGAAACGTCCTTGCATACCATACGTTATCTGGCCTATAAACTCGTTTTGGGATACGTGATAGGATCGTCTGCACTCTGCACAACACTATCAAAAATGCACGCACTGTTTTATTCTAAATTTAATTAAGACTATTTTTGCCGCCTAATCTTCCGTGTTTAACACTGGATATAGCCCTGAATCTGGGTGGTGGTAGTAATTTTCCAAAAATGCTAAGAAAATATGCACGTATAATTAATGCGTTTAAAGAAAATTGCACGAATTACATATTAACTAAAATTGTAGATTTCTCAGCGGTCACAGTAGCAGCAGGTGCACACGCAAACTTTTGAATACGGACGTTAATGTTGATTATGAGGCTTAATAATCGTAATTAGGAGACTTAAAGGGGCGATTGGGCTAATCTTGACATTGGCCACGGTGCATTTACACCAGCTAAGTAAATTGACCACCTGTCCTTTAGTGATTTTGATAAAAAATAATAATAAAAACTGCGTAGTCCAATGCCTTGAAACAAATGTTAAACGGTGTATGAAATGTAGGAAAACTAGTGATATAAAAGCTAAACAATAGGCTAACATTCATGCTATTTTTTTGTTTGCGGATTAACCCCTTGGTCCGTCTAAGAACACTATTTTTCAAATAGGTTTTCAAGTTCATCGTTTATTTACAAAGCAAAAAGTAATGCACAAGAATTTCGCTATCGATTTCGAATGCTTGCCATTTTTCCCTTCAAAAATAAACGGGATAACTTAAACCTATAAAAACACAGGTCTCTGGTTGAAGAACCAATTTTTTATATTGCTTTCAAGTTTACAAAATAAAGCTCGGAAGTGGAACGCACCAGAAGTTCGCATTTTTCGCGTTCAATTTCGAATTTTTGTCTTTTTTCCCCCCCTCCAGAAATAAACTGGATAACTTACATCATACACTTACGGGCGAATTACAGATTTTAACCTTGTTTATGTGCTGTCATCTCGAGGCGCTTGTCTGGCAATATTGGCATGATAATCAATTAGTTTTTGTTTTTGTTCTCGTTCTCTAATTGCATCACGAGCAGTAGTTGGCATGCGTGACGAATTATTTTTCCTCTTTTTTTTCCACTCTGGAAAAATGGGAAATACTTCAGACCCAAAACTCGTAGGATCAGCGTTTCTAAACGAAAACAAAGTAGCGCAAAATTGCGTTTACCTGCGTCAGTCTCGCACCGCGATGAGGTCATGTTCCTATCGAAATGCAATGCAGCAGCAGCCTGTAGCCTGTTCTCGTAGCGTGTCGTGTTGTTGGCATCACGCCACTCTGACAGCCAATCAGGGCGCTCGTTACATAGTCCTCCTCGCTCGCCTTTAAATACAGGACGCGAAGCACCAATGCGGCTCATAAACAGAACTAACACTTGGCTGACCGGCAATACACTTTTTGTGCCTGTGAAGGAAGGATAAAAACAACTATTTGTGGCCGTTTATTTTTTCTGCCGGACTTTGGTCAACTGCATTTAACCGCTACTCACACCTTGTTCGCAGTCGGTGATTTTCGATAAGGCATCTTAACGCGTTTCTTTCACCAATCGAATCCCAATGAAGGTCGAACTACCCTTTGACTTGAAGAGCCAAACTGCTCGGCTTGGCGTAAGTATTTTTGGCTCTTTTTGAATAGTATCTCTACTATATTCATAACTTATGGATCTGTTTATGCTCGGAGTTCATTCCGGAGTCGATGGGGACTTGGGTTGTTGCGGTCACTCATTCCAGAGAAATTTCAGGCATTCTTGGAATTTGTCCCGAGGGAGCATTGCTGGCATTATTTCCTACTTCAGTTTTGTTAGAGAAAAGCTAGCAAAACTTCGGATTTGGAATCTGTTGATCACGCAATCCAAGCGTCAGTCTTAACGAATTCTGGACTGTATTAATTGTTGAGTATCATGGTCTATTATGCTGTATTATCCGGCGTAACAAATTTCAATTGTAAGCTGGCTGATAAAAGTGGAGTTTATGCAGAGGGAAACCTGATAAATATTACTAAAACGCACCTTAAATTCATACAAAAATACAGGTTTCAGACTGAAAAATAAGCATACCAGTTAAATAATTACAGATCTAAACTGAGAGTAAATGATCGTCAGCTTGTTTATAAACCTCAACGAATTTAAAATTTGTGACTGGCGTTCTCTCGCAGGATCAGATTTTAATTCATCCTATAGGTTTTCAGTTCTTCATTAAAACCTGCCTGGAGATTTAAATTTGCTCGAAATTGAATTTCTTCTAATTATCATCAACCGGAAATGGGAATTCCGACCGGTGTTCTGAAACGTCAAAGCATTTAAATGAAATTATTGTTGTTCACGTGTATCGCAAATGACGCATTTTGTGGAGAAGGATGAAAAGATTAAGCGTAGTTTTAATTTAACCGAAGTCCTAAATTCTTGGGATTTTGTTTCGATTTGCCTTCTACCTAGTATTGTTTTTCTGGGCGTGAGGGGCTGAATGCGGATATTTTTGGCGCTTGGTGACGTGGTCACACGCCCGCGTGCTGTCATTGGCTAACACCTATTGGGGGTGAGTCACGCGTTCTTTCGCGCATGCGCACACGCTTTTGCTATCACGCCACTGACATCTATGGGAAGTCCACGTAGCAATCGCCTTGCAGCTGCTCCATTGCGTTTCTCAGTCAGGCGATGCTGAGATGGGCGTTGAACCGTGGCGCTTGCGCTGGCTCCTCAGTGGCGTGATACTGGGTCGACACACATGCAATTCAAATCGGTGGGCTGATAGAGCAGAGCCGATGTCATTGGTCGAGGCTCACATGTACACATACCTGAATAAAATTGCTCTGGAAACAAATGTTATTACCTTGGAAATTCGCGCTGCTTGTTGCGCATGAATATTTCCTTAACCCAGTTGTGAAAGACGAAGTTTCCACTGCCAAATCGCGATGCTCTTCCCGGAAATTATTTCGGAAGCTGACTTTTAGAATGGTTGTAAAATAATCCTCGATGAAGTTTTTCAATTTAATAATTCGCACTACGATTTTGGGCTTCAAGTGCTTGGGGTGGCTTACAAAAAATGAATGTGGAAAATGACCTTTATTTGAGAAGCAGTTTTTTTTCCTCAAATACAACAATTCGGGCATAATTAATGTTGGCATAAAACAATTTGATCGAGGATTGTTTTCACAACTATTCATTCTGTTATATTATGCTAAAACGTAATTCTTCGTAATCCTGTTCTATCTCGTGATGTTGTTAGAAAATTGGATATTGAGCATTTAGGGAACTTTCAGTAGTGTCAAGAATCCTTAATTTTATATACCTGCTCAAGTTCGGTTTATGAAACTAACCGTGCCATTGATTTTAAAACTTGATTTCGCGTTTGGATGTAACTGACAGTTTTAGGTGTCATCTGGGCCCTATTCCACAAAAAGTATGGACTAATAATTACAAGTGAAAGTACTTGTAAACTCCACTAATATAAAATATTGCGTTCCACAAAACTTTTACTTGTAACTTGTAATTATTACTCCATAAATTACAAGTTACAAGACCATACTTCAAAATTACAAGTGTTTTGTT
>JAQIXS010004946.1:0-13765 GCA_034700785.1 Rossiulus vilnensis
CTCTCAAGGTTGATTTCGATCGTTTTTGAAAAGTCCGTGCCACGATTTTGATGGATGATGAAAATTTCAACCAGAATTGGCCAAGATAAAGAGTGCCGAAAAAGGAAGGCAAAAAAACAGCAACTAAGGAAATGAAAATACCTGGCTATAACAATGGCCAAAAACTGGGCCAAAAAAAATCGATACACCCCCCTCCCTCCTGTAGTAAACTACTTGAGTTGAATCACTCCAGTAGGAGATTCAAATCTGAATATCAATGCAATAATGCATTTGACGGTTTTTAAAACTTGTCATAAGTAAACGTAACTATACGAAAACTTATGAAAACGCAATAAAATAGACACGAAAACTGCTTTTTTAAAAAAAGTAAATGTTCAAAACAAGTTAATCTGGATTTTCCGGTGAAACCTGGCTATGGTGACCACCCTAGGGACCGAACAAAATCGGTCGCCTTAGTCAGGTGGTCAATGTATCGAAACATGTTTTTAATTTAAAAAAAAAATGTTTTGTTTTTATAATTTTTTACGAATGAAACAAATTTAATTATCGTTATTTTCATTTCGAAATTACACGTTACGTGCATTTATTAAGTCAATTATTTGCCATAAATTTTCATCTTGTGGCTGCGCAAATTTGTATTCTAAATTTAAATCGGTAAGAAAACACCGGTAATATGGCGCGATATTAAATTTGCCAACATTTTATTTGAAATTACAGAATGGAATTTACAATTATCAATTATCAAAAAATGATGAATTTATTCCTTACTTTTTTTTAAAAACATACCTTAAATTTAACCTTAACTTAAGCTTAGGGCCGGTTGCATCATTTTTATTGTAGGAGTTTTTAACCCAGGGTAAAGTAAACATTGGAGATAGTCCGTTGCAGCTAGGAATTGTGGGAAAATTTCATTCTATTACAGACCTTAGGTTAACCCCGCCTATTAGCTGGGTTAAGGTTAATCCAGGGTTAATTGCTAACCTGCCGCGGTGCAATGCTTCTCTTAAGTGATGATCAATGGTCAAAGTAGACAGGTGGGTCAATATATGGGGAAAAAAATTAACATTAACAAAGGACCCTACAAAAATCGGTCAAAGTAAGCAGGTGGTCGAAGTAGGAAGTTGGTCAGTTTGTCAGGTTTCGTTGCGTAATTTCACTCGATTCAAGTTCCGGTTTAAACACGGTGCGATGGTCGTGTTGTGGTCACTATTCTCATTGGAATGGGTTGTATTTTCTACCGGACACTAATATCGGTCTTTTCATTCCTTTATCAAGATTTTAGGTGTCGGTGTTTTTATTATTATTTTTTTATGAAAAGCCATGATATAATATACGTGTATCACGATAAAAATAACGATGACGTTTTCCTGCAAAACCGGTTCTTGACCGCTGACAACCGACTGGACTCCAGTTGACCAATTAGGATTACTTTTTTCCAAAGTACGTGTAATGAGCGGAAATTAATCCTCATCGATAGTTTTATTTTTATTTTATTTATTTTTTGCTTTAAAAAAAAGCGGACAACCTCGATTCATGAGTACATAAGCGGATGATTTTTTTAAAAATCTTAATTCTGGTTATCGGAAAATTTGGTCTTTTCAAACTGAATTCGGAGGACGGTTTTTTATATCTTTTCGATGAGAAATAATGAAAGAAAGAAGAAAAACAAACCGAAATGGACTCGATTTAAAAAATAATAAAAAAAAACATTTATTCGAAACGATGTCCAGCTTGACCTCACTTTCTTTCGAGTAATTATTTTGAAATAAAAGGGAAAAAAAGATTAAGGGGTTTTTCTTTTCAACCTAAATGTGACGCTTTTAGTCGCTAATTGGTGCGGATAAGCAGCGACCGTGTTTTCAGCCTTGGAAAAAAATAAATAAAATAAATAAAAATGTAAATTATTTGAGGAATTTCTGAACGTCCAAGGATTTCTCAGGCCTCAACGTCCTTTGTATTTTTTTAATCCATGATGTCACATCTTTAAAAGTGTCCAAAATTAAAAAAAGGATACAAAGATAAATATAAATGATCTGTGTTACTTTTTATAATTTTAAAATGTACCATTTATTTTTAAAAAAACAATTCAAATTTATCTATTTTTTATAAGTAAACCGGACATTTCGAAATTGTAAACCGAAGCTTAACCCCTGTTAGACGACCAGTTCTACAATCAAATGTAATAAGAATTTGAAGCATAAAAAGTGCAATCTTTTGCAAATTTTTCCGTGAAAAAGTGGTTGTCATTTTTAGGGTCTGAATTATTTTAATAATTTTGAAATGCCCCGTTTATTTACAAAATAAAATAATATATCCGTTTCCGACCGTCACATAAATGTTTTTCCTTTTTTTCAAATTTATTAATTTTTTTAATAAATAAACGGGACATTTTCAAATAATAAAAAAAGTTACAAGAAATACTTTCAAAAAAACCTTGTGGGCGACCTGGGGAAAATCAATTTAGTAATTATAATAAGTATTTGAAGCAAAAATTGCAATTGTTTTGATATTTTTTTCAGTTTTGTGCGGTTGACGCCCAAAAATTTGACTTTCTCCGTTCGTTATTATTTTAAATTTATATCCGTCATGGCGCAATTATGCAATTGTATTTGGTACGAAAGACATTAAAACTTTCCCGAAATAATTAGAAATTCTGCGAGAATAAAATGCTGGGTTTTTCATCATAGGTCACGTGTACTTTAAAGGTCGCTTTTTATTTCCTTTTTAATATAATTTTAGAGATAAAATAATAATAAAACAACTTAAAAGGCACTTAAGCCGTCAGTATACGTGTATCAATATAGGATCTTGATACACGTATAACCCTTTTCAAGGAGTTTGACCAAAGTATTTTTGGGTGGACATTTTAAACACTAGATTTCCAATCTCAAAAAGAGTAAATAAACGAGCATTTCATCCGGTAAACTCATTCCACAAATAAATTTCATTCGTGTATTTGTGTTTAAAAATGTATTTTAAACATTAAACTGTTAATAAGCAAGGATTTCATTCAGAAAACATATTTAGAAATATGCAATTTAAAAATAATTTTTTTAAATCTCAAAACTGTAAATAACTCTGCAAAAAACTGCATTTAAAAATCACACTTCGGTTAAAAAACGGTGATTAAAAATAAATTTTTCAATCGAAATGTATTTCAATCTTTCAGTAAACTGTGCTTAAACCCAAATTTTATTCGCGAAACTTTTTTAAAAATAAAACGTAATCGCGTAATGTATTTAAGAATGCGTTCAGAAAGCGTTTTAAAAACATTTGTACGTCAAGAAACTGCGTTTTAAAACTCAATTTGATTTTTGGGAAACTGTTTTAAAATGAATTTGATTTAGAAAACTGTGTTTCAAAAATAAATCGTTAAAGCCAATGTGACATTTTCGGTTTTCAACATTTTAATTTATTTGATTTCGGTTTCGATTTCAAGTATTTTGAAGTATTTTAACGATTTTAATGTGAGCGACCCCGGTCTTGTTTCATTTCTTTCTTAAATACATAAATTTATGCTTACATTAAATATATTTAATGTCGAGTGGACGCTTATTTATTTATCTATTTATTTTCGTGCGCATTTCCGCATTTCGCGAAAAACGTAATTTCGGTTGACCATAATAGGATAAATTGTATACTTTTTACTTTATTTTCGTTTTATTCGTAATTTACTTTCGTAACTTTTTATTGCAAGTGATGCTTAACTTTATGATGTATTAAATCAGATTGTAGTATTTCTTTTATATCTTCCACATTGTTTACATTTTTAGCTGTACTTTTAATCTTCAATTATACAATGGATTTCATAGAGAGGGTGATTTTTTTTTTACAAATTTGTAGATTTCTCAAAATGTGTTCACCAAAGATATGCCGATTATGGGTAAAACTCTAAAAAACCAAAATGGGTCAATTTAATTTCGTTGGAAAATGTTAAAAACATTTTAAATATGTTTTTGATATTACTATTTCAATAGACATTTTCTGCGAATTTGTGTGAAAATGCGCAGTATGTTTCATAATACGTTATGTTTTCGATTATATTGCGAGTGAAAATCGATTGTTGCATGAAAACAAATTTCGCAATATATCGAAAATATCACGTGTTATGAATTACACCACGTATGTTTGCCGAAATCCGCAGAAAATATGCTTTGTGTAAGATTAAAAATACAATTAAAATGATTTTGACTATATAAAATTATAGGTAATGCAAATTTTCACAAGTATTAACACGTATTTTTTAGTAAATATCCCAAAATAAGTTAAAACTGACTCATATTTTTTTGTGGAAAGTTTTTTTTAAAAATGAATATGAAATGAAATTATACTTGTTTAAATAAAAGTTTTTTGAATTTTCGAATTACTCTGCGTTCGTATAAATTCAAGCAATACTGTTCAAGTATTTCGAAATTAGAGCGTATTTTTATCGTAATTATGCGTCGAATGAAATCAATCTGGGAATAATTTCTCCTAATAAAATACTCCGTGAAAATCTCTCAATTAATTAATTAAAATATTTATTAAATCTCCGTGTATATTTATAGTTGACATTTTTTTTTTGGAATTTTTTAACGCCATTCTTCCTGAAATTCCATGTATTTATTTCCATCTGAGGATATAATATTATGATTATGGAGGTTTTTTTGGGGTGTTTTTTTGAGACTACCTGTGAAAATATCGAAACAGTGACACCCAGTCGCAATATGTGGGTTTTTTTCCTCCATTTTTTTTAAATTTTTTTTCATCCCTGCTAATTTTATGGAAATGAAATGTGAAAGTGGAAGCGTGTAAAACAATGCGAGTGGTCAGTTTGAAGGTGATAAATGACCGTGACAATTGGCGTTCGCCGATAAGCGACTCAAATGTCGTTTCTGTTTTCACTTGACCAATATATATACAGTATATGCTGTATATTTTGACCAGGTTTTAGTTTTCGCAAATATATTATTAATTTATTTTACAAAAAAAAAGGCGGAAACGCCCGTCTCGCTTTCGGTGTCTCGTTTATGAGGCGTGTGTATCTACATTTATAAACACAAACTGGCCCGTGGGGTAACACGGTTAGCACCCCTCAAAAAAAAAAAAAAAAAAAAAAAAAATGGGTGGCGAATTAATCGAGATATACGGGAGCAAAACGGGTTAAGTCCCAAATCAATGACCAAGTACTGTATATATTTTATAAAAGTTGTTTGGGAGGGGAAAAGGTTATCGGAATTTTTTTGTTTCGTTAATTTTTCGGTTTTTTTGGGGGGGGGGGAGGTGGGCAGACTAAGATAGGTTTTGTCGGAATATGGGACGGCAAATTCGCCTAAAATTGAAGTTTTACCGAATGGTTCTGAATGTTTTTTTTGGCAAAAAGGAAATCGCGTCAGTGAATTTCGATAAATTTGGATTTTTTTTTCTGATATCAGAATTAAGCCAAAATTATTGAGCTCTCGAAATAATTTTGATAAAAAATGAATTTTTCATAATTTTCACTGTAATTCTGATATAGGATTTGGTGCGAATTTAGATACATGTATGAATAATTTAGGTAAGATCGGAATTGCACGGATCAATTTGGAGAATTTTGTATTAATTCAATTCAACTCAGTACCCTATACTGTCAGCGAGGATTATGCCATGTGGTAGGGGACTGTATTAGGTGGACTTCTGATGTATTTGGTAAAATCGGAATTGTGTTAATGAATTTGGAGAATTTTGGATTTTTTTGTATGGTAATGTGCTTTTTGTGTGTGATAATATTGATGCCAATTTAGGTTTAGTTTTGACGAATGGTTCTGAATATTTTTGGCAAAATGGAAATTGCGTCAATGAATTTCGATAATTTTAGGATTCATTTTCAGAATATGGATTAGAATTTAGCTCCAAATAATTATCGTGAAACCGTTATTGCGTCAATCAATTCGGATAATTTCGGATTTATTTTTGAAGAGTATAGATTCGAATTTAGCTCTAAATAATTTTCGCGAATTTTGGTTCATATAATTAACTTCGAATATGTTGTTGGATTTTGTATGAACACCGATAATATCGATGCGTTTATACAACTATGGAGAATGCATTGCGAATAATTTGACATTTTTTTTTAGAACGAATTTACATAAATTTCGTAAAATAGATACGTATGGATGGATGGGTTATCGATATATTTGGATAAAATGGTTCTGCGTTGTTGGTCATCGTGATTACAGCACCGCACGCAGCGCCGCCTGCTGTCAAAATACGAAACGTGGCCTTGAAGCGGCTTATTTTTAGCCTATTTTTTTTTGCGTGAAGGTTAAATAAATAACAAGAAAAATAACAATGGTTTCTCGGGAACAAACTGCGTTACATGTAGGCACACTTGATAATGTACTTTTAGGGCCTCTCAGGTGATATCAGAAAAATTGTTTACCGAGTTGATAATTTTTCAAAGTGCGTACGAAATGATTTACTGATCATTTATCATGTTTTGCAAATAATTCCAGAGTGGCAAATCGGACGTGCACACTGCGTGAATGTTGATTCAGGATGAAAAATAAATAAAAATTCATAAACCATTGTTAGATTAGGAAAATGCGTGTGGATTATGAGGACCCGTTTGCGCCTCAAGAAGATGCCTACGGTGCTGCCACCTGGGAAACGTGTCAGTTAGATAGAGCGCCTGCCTTCGCATTTGGAAAATTATTAAGTTAAAATGCGTTGATGAAATATATAGATAATTAGGAGGGAAAAGTAGAGAAATTAGCTTATAAAGAAATTTATTTAAAAAATTATTTAGTAATTTGTTTTTCAACAAATTTGAAAAAATGGTATTTTAGATATACCGATAAGTAATTTTTATCTCAATTATGCGTTTTTCATTTTTGTTCATCAAAAATGCATCTTCTCTTTAAAATTTCATTTTCACCTTAATTTTTAACGCGTTTCTCATAATTATTTCTCTAAAAAATATGCCTTTTAAAATATTGCTTGATTTTATTTATTTTCATTTTATATTTTAACGTATTTTTGATTATTGTTTCTAAAAAAAATATATATCATTTTAAATATTTTGCGATTTTATTTATTTTTTCATCTTAATTTTTAGCATATTTTTTATTATTTCTCAAAAGCCATCTTTTCAAATATTTATCTGATTTCATTTATTTTGACCTTAATTTTGAAGTTTTCATTTTTTTTCTCAAAAAAATGTATCTTTTTAAATATTTTGCCATTGTTATTTATTTTCAACTCAATTTTTAACGTTTGAATGGCAATGATAAGGGATGGAAAATACATAATATCTCACCTGTTGTTTTTTTGTAACATTTTTCAAGGGGTCATTTTGAAAGTGGTCAGTGGTCACTCGACGTTCTGAACTACTATTCGTACATTTGGACGAAAATAGCTTTACGGAGATTTTTTGTTTGTTTGTTGACACTCGTTTTTTTATTTCTCCAAAATTTTTTTATTGTTTTCTAAAAGTTTTTTTTTTAGTGTCTCCTTAAACCCACGCTCCAAAAGCAAAAAACCAACCGAAATAACAAAAAGATCGGTTTTAGATTGTGGTCAAGTGTTCATTCGCACGCCCTCGCACTCGTCTAATTATTCCCCCTCATTTGGTGTTGAATCCCCTTTTTTATGGCGTCGAAAGGGTCAAGTGGTCAAGGGGGAGGCGGGAGGTCAAAGGGGATTTTTTAAAGGTGTTTGTTGTTGAGCCCAACGCGCGCCATTCGGCACTCGACACGTTTTTCTATTATTATTTTTTATTATTTGAACTTTTTTTTCTTTATGTTTTGACATCGATGTTTGATTTTTTTGTGTGTGAAAAATCCCTCTCAATCACGGTCTCGAGTAACGTCTATTGTTTGTCATTTTGGGGAGGAGGAGAAGGGCGTAAGAATTATGAATCCAGCGTTTCTTACTCCCCCCCCCCCCTTCAAAGAAATCATTGTTTGGAGTAACATTAAAAAAAAATCAAGTAATTTTTTTAACGGTGGTTGAAAAAAAAATCCAGGATATTCGGTATTTCGTCTATTAAGAATTTCGCTTGTTTGTCTGTTTATTGAAGGTCATTTAAATCGATTTGACGGGGTCTGGAAAAACTGGAAGGCAGATTGTGAAAAACTGGCCCTTTTACACCAGAAAGAACCTTAGGTCAATTTCAATGGCGAGCAATTTTGGACACCCTGTATTTTAAACTGACCCTCGTTGGATTACTTCGCTTCTCGATTAAATAAAACGGAATAATTTACAGTTCGTTGGTTGATTTTAATGTAATTTGATTCGTATTTTACATTTCTTGAAGGTTCCTTTTACTTATTTAAACGATCGATAAAAAATAATAGTACTAGAATAAAGATTGTATAATATAAAGTATGTGCACAAGAAATGCATTTAGATTCGGACAGTATTTCATTTTTAAATGTATTTAGTGATCATTTAAGATGCACTTTAAATGCATGCAAAAAAATGCATTTTAGAAAGCATTGAAGACGCATTTTGAATTTTGGGAAATTATTTAAAATAAAAATCGTAAAAAAACCAACAGGCCCTGCTCTTAATTTCGAGCGATGTCTATTAATATTTTTTTAAATTAATAAACTGCGAGAAACCTTAATGATGAGACAAATATTAAAACATATTACGGAAAATCAACGCTGAAACTGAGTTATTAAAAAAATTAGTTAAAAACCTAAGCAACTAAAGATTTTCTATATTATTTTAATTTTGCACCCAATATCATATCCTTGCGTATACCAGCCCAGTCACAGTTTTAAAAGATATATAGAGCTACGATTTTGAAGGGGGAATTAAGGGGAAATACTGTGGTACAAATTTGCATACAATTTTTTATTATTTCTATTTTCTAAATTTCCGCAAACCAAACTGAGGACTTGGAAGTTTTTTCTTTTCTGTTTTCCTATTTTTTTTTATAAGAAAACGTCGTATGTACCACAGCATTTTCCCCTTAATTCCCCCTTAAAATATCGTACCTCTTGTATCTTTATCACTGCCAAAGGTCGCGAATAAATCGACCCAGCTCGAGGTCAAGGGCCGTCGGAACCGACCCGAAATCTTGCTAAAACAACTTGGAAAAAATAAATAAGTAAATGTTGGAGAAAAAAAAACAGAAAAGATAAAAATCAAACGCACGTCCGACTTCTTTGGACAAAATCTCGTTTACCTCACTTTTTTCCCCAGAGGATTTCTCATTAATTGTTTTTTATTTTGTTTTTATTTTTGTTAAATTTTTCCATCGTAGATTAACTATTCCTCGAGTGGCTCTTGGAAACGTTTCTATATTTGGATTAGCGACCACAAATTTCAAAAAAATTGCCCTTGGTGCCTTGAAGAAGATACTTTTGGTCCATCCATCTTCAGTGCCCTTGACCACGGGTGATGTCACTGCGGGTGATGGTCGATACGAGCAACGCATATTAATTAACGGCCGATTAGCTAATCGACCGTGGATTATATTTACACCAACATAAGTGGCGCTAGCGAGCAAATCAGGCCTAAATTAAACCAGTGCTTATATGCGATGGAAATGCAAAATACAAAACAAAAATTTTAAAAAAATAATTAAAGAGTGAACTTAAAACGAGACAAATAAAATTGTTATCCTCCTGAATTTTAATCCAAAACTGTGACGTCAATTACTGCAATTTTACACGAATTTTTGCATTTTATCTTCACATATTTGACAATTATAACATTTAATGAAGTAAATTGATGACGTTAAGTTAAGGGTTTATATGTAACCAGATGTGCTGGAATTAAACTACACTTGAGGTCAATGTTCTGGATAGTTACACAGGCTGCAATTTATTGTTATGTACATATATTGGAAGAGAAGAACAAACATGTTTTAGTGAACAATTGCCCAGGTAAAAATACTCTAAAAAAATTAAGCTAACTACAGCAATAAATATATATTTTCTTGAATTTTCATCACAGTTTGTCGACATTTATAATGACAATAAGTCCATATCCAAGATTTGGGTTCTTTTCATATTAAGAGCCAAATTTGCACTTGGCGTAACTAAGAGGGCTCAGGGGGTCCGGACACCCTAGAAATTTATGAAAAATTGTTACCGCATATTTTCCAAGTGACTTCAATTCAACTTTGTTGGCATCTATCAGCAAAGATATGCCATATGGTAGAGGGGTGTAAATCTTAAACCCATACAGCACTGAACACATATTATTAGGGTTTTTTATTATTCAACTTGATGGTCACCATCATCATTACCAGACTGAATTTATGTTAGCTTAGGGCTATTTTTTGGAGGAAAATTCCAACATCTGATGGCATCTGATGTAATTTTAGTAATATGCGTACCCCAGTGCATTTCTTCTGTGATTTTTATTTCTACAAGTATTTTACAAAATAACAACTTTTAAGTGATACCTTTCAAAACCAAACATTCGTAATAATATGAGAGGCTGAGATGTCACAAAATGTCAGTATTTGAGTTAAACCTAAATGGCACATTTTGGCAACATCTTCCATTTAAAATATTATGGTGGTGTAATTCCAGATGTAAAATGACAACGTAATTAGAGCTCTTGGATTGCATGAGAGATACACCACTGTGATTCTCAGCCCCTTTATGCATTTCTTGAAGGTTCCTGATAAGTATTTAAACGATCGCTAAAAATATCAGTGATAATGTATTTTTAAATGGATTTTTATAATTTTTTATTATAAAAATCCATTTAGGGCCGATTGCGCCAACAAAGGTTAGGCAAATCTTAAGGTAAACATCCAGTTAACCAAGGAAAAGTATTGCTCCATGGTGGTGTAGCTCCACATGTCAATATCATGCAAAGTAACATTAGAACTACATGTACAGCTGATGAAGAAATGAAAAACGTAATTTTCACAAAGCTGTCATGGATTGCATGACATGCACCGCTGTGATACTCAGCCCCTCGCATACGAGCAACTAAAAAAATGCGAATACAACCGCGATAAATAAGCAAACGATTTGTATTATGTTAGTGTCTGTGCGTGTATTTCGTTAGTTTGAAGGGCATTTTGTGAGTTCGGACTCCGACTTTTGATATTATTGTTAAAAGCGCGTAGGCAGTAAGCACATTATGTATTTTGAGAGAGGATGGGGAGGGGGGGGGGGGTGGTTTGATTCGGTTCGTTGTCTCTTTATTTTATTTTTTTAAATATTTTTTTATTGGACTGAGTGAGGTGGGTCCCAATGTGTGCCATTCGGCGCCTGGCAGCCGCCATTTTGGAGGGCGTTTTTGACCCTCGGTCTCCATTCGCTCGTTTTAATCGTCTTACGAATTCAATTTCAATTGTTTATTTTGCCATTAGCCACGTGGGGTCGCTTCTCGTAAGGGCTTTTCTTCGCATTTATTATTATTCAGAAAAAAAAATAACAATAACGAAAAACACTTTCTCCCGCTGACGCCTC
Organism: Rossiulus vilnensis; assembly: GCA_034700785.1. Lineage (NCBI taxonomy): Eukaryota > Metazoa > Arthropoda > Diplopoda > Julida > Julidae > Rossiulus > Rossiulus vilnensis. The sequence goes on from JAQIXS010004946.1 coordinate 11,406, forward strand.
GCTAAATAAAGATGTTTGGATCTGGAATCTCCATTGTCAATAAGACTAAAAGAAGTTATAAAAAAAACAACGCCATTTTGTCTGTCTCTGTGTGCTTAAGCAGGTAGCAATCAAAGACACAACAAATTTCAAAACAAACACGCTCGATATTGCCGCCCGTAAAACACTTAAAAACTTTTTTTTTAAATCTAGGGGGAGGCGTCGAGACTCCCAAAATGGCGCCCGTAGCAACGTTACCTAACCGAACCCAAATTAATTAAAACCGCGCGTGTACTTGTAACCTAACCTACAGTAAATCACGGTCAAATTGATGACGATAACAGCAGGGGAAAATAACCCCAAAAAAACAGCCCTAAACAACCCCTAAAGTCAGTAGTACACTAAAATGAGTGAAGAATTCTGGGGACGTTTCATTCGTTGGAATTATTTTTTCAAATTCGCAACGTATTTAGTAGTAATATATTATAAGTCTGTAATAGATCTATTATGATTTTCAAATTTATCACTTACGTTTTTAAAATAAACCAAATGGGAAAATAATTTCAACGATTTGTGCCCTTAATGAGTTGATTGGGATTTTTTTTTGAAGAGATGGTACCATTGGCAGGGTAAGGGCCGTCCTATAAACACGCATATGGGCTTCCCGAAAAGAAAAGTAGCTATTTAGCGTCCTGTATTGTGTGGAAAAGGCCCTACGTTTTGAAAACAATGAGGCGAACCTTATTTAATTTCGTGCATTTATTTAATTTCGTGCATTTATTTAATTTAATCGTATGCTTTCATTTCCCTAACTTTTGATGAATTATCGAAATTTACTCTTAACGGTTGTCTTCGTTATAAAATGGCTAACGTGCATTCTACTAAAAAGCTCGGTTAATGACGCTAGGTGTCGCTGAGGGTGGCTCCAGAGGAGTTCAGTGGGTGCGTTTGAAATCATTTCCAGTTTTGTTATTTTTTTTAAGGGACATAAAAAAACGGTCGTTAAAAAAACTTAAATGGTTGAAACGTAAGGACCAATCCCGTTCGTCCATTCGTGGGTCGTTGACTTACTAGTCTAATGGACACGTTAGTTACCCGACTCTTTTTTATTTGCCCACCCCCACCTTTGACCTCTCACCTTTTTCATTGAAAAGCAGCTACGAGGAAAGACAACATGCGTTCAACAATGAAAATAAAGAGAGAACAAAAAAAAAACACAAAAAACTTGTCCTTTTTCTCCATCTTTCCTGGTTCTTTTCTTGTCCACCTAGAGCTGTTTGCTGCCTCTCAGGAAATTTTATTCCACATTTATAAATCAACCACGAACACCGACTAACGAAAAATAATCGACTGAGAAAATGTTAAGACGCATTTTAAGGGGCTTCTGGGGTCGTGTCCCGAAATGGGAAAATGTTCCCTTTTCAGTTTATATACATGTACACTGTATATAATGTACAGCACGTAAGATGGACGACTTTCGAAATTGAATTTTTTTAAAAAAACAATTGATGTGGAAAATCCAGCGTTGTAATTTGCTTAGTAATTGTTCTGCCTAAATCCTATTTCGTCATATCGAGCTATGCAAATATGACTGACGATCTCATCGTGCGTATTTTATTTACCGTATTTATTTTATTTTATTTTTTATTATTATCAAAAGAGGAAGTTGAACCGAAAATTCGAGCAAATACCGAAATGGCGCAATAATTCACCCACCTGTTTCTTGCGCCGAATTCGTATAGATAAAAAATAATTTTAATAAAGATACCGAAAGATCAAGTTTTTCGACGCAGATTCAAACTCATTTTTTTTCCAAGAAACGGGAAAAAAATGTCACCGAAAATTGTTCGTTTAGGTTATTTTTGAATTGTTCATTTTTCCCTAAAATTTATAGAACTGTTACAGCTCTTCCCCTATGTTATAAAGAACGTTATTTTTCCGTCCTTTTTACCTAATACTATGTAACTACATGCACTTGTTTATAAAAAAAGTCCCAATTATTTCCTGTTTAATAATCAAAGCTGATTATAAGGTAAAATTGTAGCACTATCTATCTTCGATCCAAGTTCTATCGCCAATTATGTCAATTAATGAAGAAGGAAATTTAGAAAAAATGAGTTATTAATGTGCTGTAATTAAACCAAACGTGGAGTCAGGATTCCGGATAATTGCTCAGAATACAATTTATTGTTATGCATTGGAATAAAAGGGCAAATGTGTTTTTGGTGTTGAATCTGCGTAAAAATACCACTGTAAAAATATGAAAAATTTAACTACATGTAATTACAGTGTATATAATGGAGCAAAAATTATTAATTTTTAAATTTTGCATCACAGTTTGTATAATTTTGGCATGAAAAAAACCCATATCGAAGATCCCA
>JAQIXS010004947.1:0-13759 GCA_034700785.1 Rossiulus vilnensis
TAGTGATATCAGCAGTCCCAAAAACCAGTATATATAATGATATCAGTATAGAATCATACTGATATCACCAAGGTGTAGATCCTTGGAAACCATCAGAATTCAAAATGCCAAAGTTCAGCTGTGTTTGTAAGGCTCTGTCGCCTTAAATGAGGAAAAATCCCTTTTAAAATTTTACGAGGAATAATAATACATGGGTTTCACGTTATAATGCCTTCCACAAACTGCGAACAGAAGCGAATGTCGGTGGCTTCTTGAAGCAAGCTGTTCCCCTTACAAATTGATAAATATCTCGTCCGATTGTATCATAAAATGTTATAACCGTCTTCAACGATGGCGCCCGATTAATGGAAATTAAATTTCTCCCCCTCATCTCATATAAACCGACGAGAGGCAACTGTAACGCGGTGTATATGGTTTTCAACATCTGGAATTGAATTTTTTTTTTTATTTCCTTTTATAAAAATGGCCTTTCAGTCTATCTCCCTGAAAGGGCATTGAACACAATTGCCACAAAGGGAGTTATTACCCTTATCGCAGTGTCCTGGAGCTGAACCGCGCAACAAACTCCCAATTTTGTTGTATTAAAATATTAACTCCCAGACCCCAGGCACACACGCTCTTCCGCACGGAAGTGCCGCCATCTTTAATCACGCGAGATAATTCAAAGACGTACGGAGATATGGGAATTAAGATAGTGGGCGAAACAATTGTACCCCTGTGGTGGGCGCCTGATGAGACGGACGAAATTGAACGAAATTGTGAAGCATATATACAGGGTGTTGGAATTTTTTTATTAATATTGTTAAAAGGCCTGTTCTGCACAGGAGAAGAATGGTTCAAATTCAATAAAAGTTCAAATTTGCGAATGCATATTCATGAGTTTTTCTAATGCTAAATTATGCTTAATTTAGGGCCGGTTGCACAATTGTAGGTTACGGGGCGGTTGCACCAACATATGTTAAAACAAACCCAAAGTAAACCTCTAGTTAACCGAGGAAAAGCATTGTACCACAGCGGGTTAGTAGTTAACTATGGGTTAACATTAATAGGCGGCTAATAAATTGGTTTATTATTATCTCCCCCCTCCCAAAAAAGAAATAAAAAATAAACTGGTGTAATTTCAAATAAAACTTATTTATTGACTTCTTTCAAACTGTGTTCAAATATCATTTGCTGAAAGTCGTTGAATAGTTCAATGCATTCATACCTCGCTTTGCGGCCAATGCTTTCCTCGCTTTCCTGAAAAGCTGGCCGTAAAGCGAAATGCTGTAGAAATACCTGTATAAATTGCATAGGATACGTTACAAATCTAATTGTTAAGAAAGTTAGAAAATCAGTTAAGTTGTGGACAAGAAGTGTACACATTTTTGAATTTTATTTAAATACAAACTAATATTCCGTTACATAGTTTTAAAGAAGGTAAACAAATTTGAAAAATTGAAATACTTTTAACAGAAATTTTAAATAGTTTAATGATTCACATGACATCATTGCTGTCACTGGCCTTAGCTGAAGTTAAATGTAGCTCTTAAATGACAAATTCGCTTTAAACCAGCAGAAAAATTATCATTCTTGAGGTACTCTCATCCCTACGGAACAGGATGTCCAGGGTTACACCATTAAAAGGTGTGAAAAAAGATGACCAACGCCTTAAAGATCCACGCACTTTTACGTATTAGTGTTAGAAAATACCAGGTTTCGTTATTTTTGGCCGTATAACGAGACATCACGTGCCATAAAACAAAACACGGACATAAAACAAATAGGCCGTTTTAGCGAAACACCTTATTAGGAGGTATGAGTGTATAAGTGTACATTGGACTAAAATTTTATCAAATAGCATTTGTCGGTTGCTAGCGTCTGGGGATAATTGTGACGTTTTCGTTTCCAAAATGTCCTTAATCTTTATTTCTTCAGTGAGGCTATGCAAACAATTTGGATTTTGTGAAATGTTTGAATTTTCCCGCAATGTCTCCGGGCTCTTTTTCGTTTCCTTCCCTTAGAGTCTGCAATCACAAATCGCGTTTCTCGTTGGTTATACTCAGCCAATATCATAGCAACGTCTCAAAATAGATTTTTCTCCTGTTTCCAGTATAAATGTCAGTAAATAAAATTGCGCATTAAATTCAGTTTGCCGTTATATTTATAGGCGGCCTCAATTGGGTTTGCATTAGCCGGCACGCACGGTGAATCGTTTCGGATTAAAAACCTCGAAAGACGGAAAATCAATGAAATATTAGCCAAGAATTTGTCAAAAAAAATTGTTTTCTGCTCGTGGAAGAAATCGATGAGCGAGCGTTGCACCTTTAAGGAGCTCTGCTTCATATTTTACTGAGAAACAGCGATGAAATTGATTTTCGCTAAAAAATGTCGTCCATCCTGGGAATTTTTTCAATGACTAAAATTATATTGATATCGAACAGGCGATCGTCGGTACTTTTTTTTTGTAATTGGTCGAATCATATTTTTGGGATGATTGCGTAGCCCTGAAAAAGTGAACTTATTCAACAGGTGACTGCGTTGATAATAAACACACTGAAATGTGTTATTTGCTATTTTAAATTGTAATTCTACTGGGTTTGCACTGGCCTGGAAAATCTGGAATTCTCAGTGAAGTAGTAACGAATTGTAAAAGTCAGGGAAGTTTCAGATTTTCATCAGCTTTAAATGTCGGTCTTCAAATTAAAATAGTTATAATATCGATTAATTAAATAGTTGCTTATGGTATTGCTCAAAAGAGGGTGTATCAAGTCGCGATAATAGGGGATTCCAAACTTTCATCTTTTAGTAGGCCTATTTCAGAAACTTTCAACTTTTTAAATAATAAATACAAATTTCGGTAATCGGTTAATGTTGTTTCCTTTTTATTCTGTAAGCAGTTTTGATAAAGTCAGGGAATTTTTTTCTGAAGTTCTGGAAGTCAGGGATAAGTCAAGGAAGTTTAGAAATTCATTTTCGTGAAATCATTTTCTAGTCGAAAATTAAATTTAAGCTAAAGGTACCAATCTCAGTACCAATCTCAAGTTGGATTCGTAATACTCTGTAAAAATTTCGTTCATAAACTCATCAGTATGTGATTATTTACTGATATCACTATATACATGTATGTAATGACATATAAATGACGTTGTTTAGGATTGCTAATATCAGTATGGTTAGTGATATCACTAGTTTTTAATAATATCACCACACATCAGTATATTTGTACTGATGTACATGTACAGTGTACTGATCTCTCCACCAGTGCACCTTAAATTTTAAATTTAACCTAATTATTTAATTCTTATCCACATAAATTATTCGTCATATTTTAAGTTGTTGCAATATTAAACCAGGTAGTAATTTAATTGTTCTAATCATAGATCTGCGCAACGACGTTTTGGCATTTTTGTTAATCGCCCGAATTAAGATGTCCGGAAATGAGCGCCATCTTTAACACACAAAAAATCACAAACAAACTTGAATTATGTCCTCTACTGGGGCTTGTTTTTCGGGTGAGGTCCACATAACCAGTTTAGCTAATTAGACATTGAATTGAATTAAATTGGAAATGTTGACAGAAATACCGGTTATTTGGCATTTTTACAATAATATCACTGTTTTCATTCTTGAGTTTCATCATACGCAGCGAAATTGCGTAAGGTACTTTCTTATGAAATATTTCTCTCGAATTGACCAGAGGCCTTTTAATTTTGTTTTCGATGCGTTTTCATGACAGCGTTTTTTGTGTCCAATCAGCAGTTTGTTTGACCATCGATTTTTCCTTCTTCGAAGAATGACCAGTTATATATTTCTGAACGTAAGCATATTTGCCCATTTTGCTCGTTGCGCTATTTCATGTACATGGGCTTGATTTCAACTTTTGTTATCATATTTTAGTCCCCCCCCCCACTCTATAACTGATCCTGCATACGCCCCTATAAATCTGTCTCCGCTTATAATGGACTTATAGTTTTGGCTTTGTTTTACTGGCGTCTATTGTCTTGTCTGTCCTTCTGGTTCGCTTTATAGATTTTCGTCCCTAAAACCTTTCCGATGGCAATACACGGGGCTTCGAAAGGGTCGCAACATTGATTGAATCTCAGTTTGTACAGTTGGTGTTTTGTTGTTGTTTATGTTGTTAACAAAGCGAGTTCCTATTGTGCAAATAATTGCTGTGACATCTGCTGTTTTCGGTCATTCATAATATGGCTGTAGAGGATATGATAGGGTAGGTCAACTAACTGAAGTTGAACTAGGACTGTTAGGGCCGGTTGCAACATTGTAGGTCAATTGAAAGGTTAGCTAACCTGTGGTTACTTATAACCACAAGTTAACCTAAGGGTTAATAGATTTTTGCTTCATCATTTTACTATAGGGATTTTTAACCCAAGGTTCAGTAAACGTAGAGATAGCCTGTTGCTGCTAAGAATTCAGGGAAAATTGCATTATATTACAGACCTTAGGTTAATTAACCATGCACATTAGCTGGGGTAACGTTAACCCATGCTTAACTGCTAACCGACTGTAGTGCATTACGTTAATAGTTGGTGAAACCGGCCCTTAGTTTTAAGTTGAATAGAAAAAATGAAGTATAAATTTGTATTAAACAAAATTTAATTTTAGAGTGCTAAGTGTGCAAATGTTCGAAATTTAATAAAAAAAACATGTTTCGTTAATTGGTGAAATTAGCGTAGCTTTGTTGCCCTAAATTACCCTACCAACTTTATAAAGAAACTTTATACAGGAGATAAATCAAGTTAAGGAAATAGTGCAAAGCAAATCGAAACAAAATATTCTCAATAAACGTTTGAATTTGACGCTTTTAATTGGTGAGAAAAATGTAAGAAAAATCATCCAATTTGCAAAGATATAGGCGTCGTAATACATTTCATATTATTTATTAATCTGCTATTATAGACAATTCCTTACGCACTAATTGTAATTGCAATCCTGAAGGTGGTTATAGAATTGCTTCTAATCTTAATTGAGATTTATCGCCATTTAATATTATTTAATTAAAAAAAACTAGTTCGTTACTGGCATTTTGGAAATTAGATTAATGGATGAAGCATTACCATTTCTTTTTAAGACGTTTTAAGACTACGGTTAATGAACTCTGCAATTAATTAAACCGCTATTAATTTAACGTCTCTGAGCATATATTAAAGAAGAAATTCAAACGGCTGCGGAATTGATATTTAATAAGGTTTAATCGCCTTCGCTTATCTTTTGTTTAGGAAATAACACGCTCATTGGCCGTAAGAAATCCACTAAGCCAGGCTTTGAGGATCAGCTTTAAATTGGGAAATTCACACTAAACTTTATTTATGACGCACTTAAGTAATTACCCAAATTATGCCTCACGGCGTATCGCAAAGTTTAAGAGCTGTATGTGCCAAATACGTGAAGTATCGAAAATATAAACTTTGTGCAATTGTGCAACAATTCGTTTTGTGCTATAGGATCATGTAAATAATACAGATATTGAAGTAGACGATGGGAACATGTTTTACTTTTAATTATAAAATATATTAGGCCTATATTATTATAATAAGTATACCATGTGCAATGAAAAAAAGCAACAACTACTAACAAGTAGGCGTTTAATATTTTATCCCACACATGTTTCAGACCTCAAATGTGTTTTTTGAACTGATAATTGTTTTAAAAATGATATAAGACGCGTGCCTATTGCTAAAATCTATTATTATTAATTTTAAAATCTTCTATGAATTGAGACGAATTACTGGAGAGTTTATAAAATATTCCTGAATTTTTTTACGAAATTGAATGGCCAGTTTTTCTCCATTATTACTTATTTTAAAGGCTTATAGGCCTACTTAAAAATATTTCTTTAAAAAAAGACTCCACCTATCTTTAATAGGCTACAGTTTATCTGGTAATGCCTTTTTCTATTTCAAGACTCATTAATTAAAATTAAATTAAAAAGCGTGTTTCTAAATTGGCAATTCTTTAAAATGTTTTAAAAATTAAACAACGCAAAATGCTGCAACCCATTCCGCTGTATCTGTAATCATAAATACAGCAAGTTTGTTTTATTCGGCACATTTATCAAAAGCATTTAGTTTTACTGCATACTGTATGACCAGTAAATCATATTTCAAGGGAGAATTTACAATAAAATGGAAAATTTAAATACTAAATTGTAAAGAAACAGTGACAGGCATGAACAGTTGAATACGAGCAGTAAAAATATTATAAATATAAATAAATATAAACCAATGTCGTAGCATAATTTCGATTTAATTCGAAATTACTTAAAAATACGATTCCATATAAATTTGAAGGTGACTACTGCGATGCACCCTGTATTTTTGGTTTCAATTTTCAACAATTTGAACGCTTTTCCACACTACCAGTATCTTAAAATTCACCGTAGCATAAAACAGCTGCCTGAAACTCCAGTTTCAGCTTGACCGCGCATTTTATTACTTTTTCGTGCAAGTTTTACGGAATCTTCTTTTCAATTTTGTGCTGTTCTTAATAAACCGTATACTCGGTGACCTTAAAGAGGTTTTCTCCCTATGAGAACGCTGCTTTTGTAGTTCACTTTTTCCATTCAGTTTCGGCAATATTAATACGTGTAAGAAGCATCTGTCATCGAATTGAAAAATTCAATTTTAAACCTATTGGAGGTTTCGTCTTGATCCATCGCTGAAGCTGTTTGTATTGTCAAATCGATTTCGGGGAGCAAAGTTAAAATGTTTGTGTTCTACCTAGTTACGGTTTTTGAGATTTTAACCACAAATGAGTATTCATTTATTTTATTACCTCTTTCGATAAATTAATTGAATTCATCCTAAGTCTGCTGGGTGTCGACGCAAGGCTTACGTTTTCTTCGATTTCTAAGAAATACGGAGATTAGTTTACAAATTTCGACTTCTTGGAAAATGCTTTTCAATTTATTGCTGCCAAACCCCTCTTGCAATTTTAGGGATATTTTCCAGTGACCCGTTCGATAATTATTTCCATGCAATTAGACACGCTGTGTTGTCATGAAATATTTTATGCGCTTTCACTATATGACTCACGATGACTGTCTGAATTTCAGATACTTTCATGACGCTAGACAGTCTAGTTACATTGTTGCTTTGTACGCATTTTTTGTTTTTGTTTAGTGCAGTTTTCAGTCTGTTCAGTTAAGGCCGACCCAAAACGAAGTCCCTCATGAAGAAAGTTAACACATTTTTGCTTCAAATACTTATGATCACTGCTGAAGTAATTTCATTTTCCTTGTAGAAATGGTGGTCTGCTAGGGTCAAGGTTATTTTTTTTTATTATTTAGAAATGTCAGCCTTAAATTGAAATAATCTTTGATGATTATTTGGTTATGATACTGTTCAAGAGGGCGTATCTATTCACAATTATGCAATAATAGGGAATTTCCTTATTTTCCATATCATTAATTAGTACATGTTGTTTTATTTAAAAAAAAACATTTTTGATAACGGTCAGGGAAGTTATAGTTGGATTTCGATTTGAACCCTGGTTATTTTTATACTTTAAAAATGCCTTGTTTATTTATATATCATAAATAGGTTCTAAAAAAACGTCATGTTACTTTCGATGTCACGATATTTTCAAATTATTAAATAGCCCAAACCTTAGTAGAAGACCAACTCTGCATGACAAACAAATAATTTTGCAATTATAACAAGTATCTGATGCAAAAATTTGATGCATGGTGGACTTCCTTTCAGGCCCTCCTTAAAAATGACATCAGTAATGAATTGATGCCATCTTTAACGAAGTTAGTCAGACATCGTCCTATAATAATTAACACACAAATGTGCCCTTAAGTTATTCAGAGGCCATCCAAGTCTACGCTGGGAAAACGACTTCAGCGGTTGTAATAATTATTAGAATTATTGGGTTGGCCTTCAAGTGGCATCAGTTGCAAATTGATGCCGTCCTTAACAAAGTTTGTCACACATCAGCCTACGATAATTAACACGCATGAATTTATAACCGCAGCATGCAATATCCCTAAATTATTCAATGTTAGTAGCACAGCACAGTAAACTGATATCGCAGTTGTAATCGCTCATCTGATAAATTGTGCTGGCGATGAACTCATCAAATTGACGTCGCAGACGACTGAAAGCGGATTTTATTGTTGGAAAAACCTAATCCACAGAGCGAAATTACTAAAGTTTGTACACGAGACATGGCGACTGTCATTTAGTCAGTGTCTGCAACTACGAACCAGTGGTTTATGGATGGCTGTTAACATTGGCAGCGTTTGGAGGAGATCCAAACGGAGGGCTATTTCCCATGACACACTTTCTGGATGGATTATTCATCATTCTGCGCAATTTAAAACTGCATTGTCTCCGAAAATGTCGTTGGGTAGTCTGGGACAAAACCACTGGCTCTGCCATGGCAGATTGCTCTACATGTATCTCTTCTACTCTCTGCCAAACCCAAACCAAACTCTTTCATTGGCAGTAAATTTCGCAAGAGCCTCTGCGGAAACGTCAACATCGATGTTTTCGCGGATCAGTTTATTGAATTTGCACTCTGCCTCCCCTCAACCCCCCTATTAGAACCCCTGGATACATAAGTTTTACACGCTGCACCGATCATCGCCAATGCCTTTCAAGCTGACTGCATTTTAGTTTGATTTTATTTGCTCGGCACAAAAACCCAGCCTCTTCGGCGACCAGTAATATCGCTCGTGTAAAAATCATTCAGTTTCGCCTCGGGTTTCCGGCTGGTCATCCAGCGGTTAATTCACCGGCCAGGGATGGCCCCTGGAATGGCTTCAGGGGGCCCAGAAGACTTGAAAAACCATAAAAAAAAACAGGGGGCTCTGGTGACCCACGGGCCTGGCGCCATCTACACTGGAGAAATACTGTTATGATTCTCTATACTGATATCAGTATGATCACTGTATCTATACTGGATTTTTGGGACTAATGATATCAGTATGGTAAGTGGTATAGGTATTATAGTGGTTTTTATGGCCTTTAAAATCAGTATGCTTAGGAATGTTAGTATAAGTGATTTTTGTAACTACATTTTTTACTAATATGGTTAAATGATTGGTATATTTGTGCTGATGTCTACTGAACTGATCATGCTGATCTTTACTCCAGGGTAGCAAACTTTCTGGCAAACCAGTCTGTTAAGGTTGTAAAGTTAAATATTGCCGTATATGGGGTAATATATGCCATAATTGGCCGAATTTGAGTCATCATACATGGTAACTTGCATGACTCCATACATGACCAGTTATTTTGACTTTATTTATCTTTAGACAGTCTCATTACTGCTCACTTTTCTTAAGTAAATGAATAACATGCCAATATAAATCACATTTTAACTTTAATGGGAGGTATATGTGCTGTATTATACATTATTTTCCAGGTATGGACATAGAAATGTGTATGACCGTATTTGTAAATATGTTGTAAAAAATCTAATTTATGGCCTCACCAAATATGCAATAAGCATCTATAACAAATTCTTGGCTGGTTCGATTCATTTGCACTAAAGTACATGTGTTGCTATTACATTGCATTTGTTGGTGCGAAATTCTGACTAAAAAATTCCAGCGTTGGTTTTCTAATTTAGCAGTCAATTACTGAGAAAACGAGAGGCTTAACAACATTCGCAAAATGAAAGTTTCTTGTTAAATCTGGCTTCCGGGAAAACTATATTGAAAATGGTTTTCTCGAAACTCATTAAAACATCGAATATACCATTAGAAGGGTCATATGGTGTACTTCATATCTAAAGTTTAGGCTGTCAGCTGGTTATCAGTCGTTAGTCTTTTGAAAAGCATACTGAAGAGTTAAAGTAATTTTGTTGCGTTTATGACCAATAATTCAGACAGCCAAAGCCGGCAAATTCTTTAAAAAAAACCCACTTAATCGATTTTAGCCTTATTTCATTATTAACAGTTATCAATTTAAGAAGTTATTTTGGGTTTTAGACAAAAAAAAACCCATATACACATATTGTAAACGAAAATAATAACGTTTAGTAAAATACTTTTGTTTTATTCGAAATATTGAACTTGTACGATTTGTGCGAAATTTGATTTCATTTTTTACTTCTTACGTTATTAACTGTCGACAGCTCAAAATATAAAGGTGTTTAAATTGTTGACAGTTAATGAGATCAAACACCTTACGTTAAAACCCATTACAGCAGGTCAATAATTTTCAAGTGATTAGAAAGGTACATGATCCCCTTGGCTATCCAAAATTGGATTAGTGGATTAATAGTTAATGAAAATACCCGAACTGTTTTACGAAACAATTTAGTGCCTAGTGTATTCATACACTTGAAATAATCTCACTATGCTGTTATCCTTCGAAATTCGATTTTTGTTGTTGTTGTAAAAAAACAACTTTGGATTGATAAATTTCTACAAAAAATTACTTTTCCGAAGTCCTTAAAAAGTTGTTAATTTTTCGTTAAGATCTCCTGTGGACACTCTCGAAAATGATAATTATTTGAAATTCAGCCATTCTCGATATCAAATCTTTTAATTAAAATTCCCATCTGTAATTTTTGCGTTTCTTATGTCTCGTTTTTCTGCGTCCGGCTTATAGTGCTATTGTTTTATTTACGTTACCAGGCAGCATAATCCTCTATTTGCACTTCCGCTTCCATTGAATCCAATTTGGCGTAATTCGTTCATGAAGAGAAAAGTGCTTGGAATGGGAAACTTGTTGGACCAATTTTCCCTCTCATTCCTTCTTCTCCCCATTATTTATTAAATTAAATAAGTGCGGGACAGTGTCGCCCCCTCCTCGAAAACAACGTCTTAAGTGGAGACGGCGATTAGGAGCATCTGCGACCGGAAGATGCTCTGAGCTTCTGGTGAGAAATTCACAGAAAAGGAAGGTTGAGCTTCCTCTTCAGATTCCTGGAAACCTGTTGACTGCTTGATTCACCTGCAGTACTCAAGTACTTGCAGATCATTGTTGCTAGCAGTCATTGAATTGCCTGTCTGGAAACAATTGTTAATGATGGACACTGGAATACTAACATCGAGTCTTTAAGACAAGCATGTCTGACCCTTCTTGGTCAAGCCTCCTCCTGTTCAAAGGATTACATTTTAATACAAGAAATTAAATTTAAGAGATGTCAGTGAACACCCAAGTGTCTAATTAGTAGGGAATATGAATACGTTTTTCCCTCTATCCCTAACATTTCTTACAGAATAGAATTATGTTTAATTATACACTGCTAACCCAGGACGAATTTAAGCTTCTTAAATAAGCATTTAATTTTTTATGATACCTATTATGGTATATCTTGGGTACTGACTTAAATTGGATTAAAACTTGAAAATTCGGCAGCATTTGTGTATAGGCCTCTGTTACCTTTTAAAATATTGTTTAAACCCTTCAAATGCATTTCAATTAGTGCGAGTACTTATTATTTGTAAGTTTTTTAAAACCTTATTTAAGAAACGTTTAATTTTGGCCTGGTCAAAATATAGTTGCCGTAATTCCTAACATGAAATTTATTATCACCTATTGCTGATATTGATACCTTTATAAAAAAATCTATTCCAAATCTATTTCCAAAATCTATTTTGAGGAAAATTTTAATTCTGCCTTGGTGAGAACTTTAAACGTTTAAAAATAATTTCCCATTAGATGTGGAATATTCCACATTTTGACCCGATGTGAACGTTTCTTTATTATAATAATTTAAAAAAAAGTATTTTGTGGAAAATTAAGGATTTCACTTGAAGAAAAAAAATTTCTGGAAACTTTTAAACATAATGAAAATTAATGAATGAATTTACTGACATGAATTTGAAGGGGTTTAAACTGATGAAAGCACGAAATTTATTATCACCGATTGCTAATATTGATACCTTATAAAATCTATTCCAAATCTATTTCCAAAATCTATTTTGTGGAAAATTATGGATTTGACTTGATGAAAAATTTTTTTTGGAAACTTTAAAACATAATGAAACTTAATGAATAAATTTACTGACACTAATTTGAAGGGTTTAAAATCGATGAAATGGTTTACTTGTAATTATAAACGTTTCTAAGATATTCTGACCAGGCTAAAATTTATGTTTTGGTCACAAAACGAAATGGATTTTATCTATGTTTATCAGGCAGTGGCACTCGAGTTGCATATTTTTTTTTTCTTTTGATTAAACTTCGGATGAACTTTCATTACTTTTATTATTTGTGTAAGGAAACTGGCGCTTATATTAAAAGGCCGTCTCTTTTTGCTATTAATTAATTAATGAGCGGAGTTTTTAACGCTGGAAATGTGCGACTACGCTATGCACGTATAAAAGCCAGATTTTTAATTAAAAGCGATGAGAAAATGTACCTCGGGTTATCAAAACCACCCCCTCCCCCCCTCACACTCGCTTAATTACGAAAGCCAAATTTTGACTGCTCGAGTTTGTCTAGCTAATTGATCCTGCATTTGAGCAGGGTGTTGAACCCGAAAGGGTCCCTTACGTTAAAAAAAATCCATAAATTTGTGCAAATAATATGCGATGACGTCACTGGCAAGGTGTTGGCCCTGCACCGGTATTTGCGAGGGCTGAATTGTTAATGAGTTATAATCGCTTTTTGGACCCTCGAGGGCTTAGTCGTTTAGGGGTTTATTTACTCCGTAATTAAGTAAAATTGATTTCGTCGTAACACCTTTTTTATCATCTCGAAATGCACTGGTTTATTGGCTGATGCAGTTATGACGTCAAAAGGAACTCGATTCCTAATTTACAAAATTAGGTAAAGTTTGATTCGCAAATTTGGTTTAATTGATAAATGACCGTATTTTTTGATAGCCTTCAATATACGGTTTTTTTTGAACGAATTTTCTTTCTAAATCAAATATGTTTAAAAAAATCTGCTAATGGGATACCATTTAAAAATGTATACTGTACCTGTGCTAAGTATCTAAGTATATTCTAATTGGCTGTTTTCAAACTTGACTGTTCTTGAAAATCAGGGGGGGAGGAGGAAGAAATCTATGTTTAGCTTTTAAAGTCAATTCAGATTCGTCGAATTTTTTATTGCAAAGTTGTTATAACTGTTTATAAACAAGCTATTTTTTAATTAAAACCTGGAAAACAGTTATTTTTGATTGGGCTTTCTAACATATTCCGCCATTTTTAATTTTTTAAAAACTTTGTTTTAGGCGTTGACAATGGCAGTAATATAACAATATGTTTTTATTGAAATTGGAAATTCTTTAATTCGAAATCAAAGGACGAATTGCACGGTTAGTTTTGCGATTTTTTTTCAAAAATAGTAAATAATTTAGAGAAACTTATCATCACTAATGATTTTTTTTCTGGCTTTTTAATTAAAATAAATCGTTCGATATACACGTATATACATGTAATCATTTTTAGTAGCAGTTTGAATACAAATTGGATTTACCCATTTTAAATTCTCTTTAATTTAAATTCCCTGATGCATATATAGTTTAATCTATGCTGGCAAGTGTTTAAAGCCTTCATTTAATTAAAGAAAGAAAACATTTCCATAAATCTGTATGCTTAAATCACATCCAAATCCTTCACTCGAATTATTTTTGATTTTGCATTGATTGCGCATTTTTTTATTTACCATCTCTTTGTGTTTTTATTTTTGGTCTTGTCGATTAAGGATTTTATCTTTTTATCTTCATTTTTCCCCATCATTACACAGCCATTTGTTCTCAGAGCATTGTTTGCCATATTTTTTTATTTATCATTTTGCCGTCTGCCTCTATTACTCTCAAACATAATTTAATCAATGACATTTAACGA
>JAQIXS010004948.1:0-13758 GCA_034700785.1 Rossiulus vilnensis
AAAACGAGACGCTGCAGGCGCAGATCGAGGAGGAAAGCTCGCGCTTCAGGGACATCATCCAGGCGGACTTTCTGGACGGTTACTACAACCTCACGTACAAGGCGGTGTTCGCCCTGACCTGGCTGGACCAGTTCTGCGATGGGGTGGAGTACGTGCTGAAGACGGACGACGACGTGTTCGTGGACGCGTTCCGGTTCACGTCCACGCTGTTCGAGAACGGCACGATGGACAACGACGTGCACTGCTACGCCTATCAAAACCCCTCCCCCTACCGGTCCAAAGACTCAAAGTGGCGAATGACCAAGAAGGAGTACCCCTGGAAGAAGTACCCCGCATTCTGTTCCGGCATGATGTTCTACTTCGGCGGCCATCTTGTTCCCAAACTGCTCGCCGCGATGCCGCACGTGCCGTTTGTCAAGATCGACGACGTGTACGTCACCGGCCTGCTCAGGGCCCACGCCGGCTTAGGCCTCAAGCACATGGACGCAGCCGTGAACGTGTTCAACGGCGAAACCTGCATGCAAAAAGTGCCTAACGCTGAAATGTTCTGCCTGCTCGACTCGATCACGACCAGCGAAGACCTGTGGATCAAGGTGATGATCGCAGAGATCATGGCGAGGGCGAGCAAGATCGAAAGCGACAGGGGGAAGTACATGCGCGCCTTCGAGGACATTTTAATGGGCAATTTGAAAAAAATATCGGAGAAAATAAAGGATTTATGATTTTATTATGAAATGTGTCGCTTGCTTTGTCTTTAGCATCCGTTGTAGATAACATTGCTGTAGTGTGTATACTTACACATCTTTTCCCTAATTTTAACACCTAAAACATTAGAAATTACCATAATTTTTTACATTGATAAATGGCATTTTATGTGTTTATTAAGTTCTTTATTTAAGATTCCATCATGATTAAGATTATGGTCTTTCAAATTTGAATTGGCTAATGCGATATCAAATTTTTCAAAAATGTGTGTTGTCACACGACGAAATTAAGAAAGCACTAGTCGTGTAGTGCGGTATGAAATGTACTAACATTTTACTTAAAATTACAGTAAGGAGCAGCTTGAAAGGCTTTACTGTAACTCTACAACCGTCAAAACCGAGCAAAGGTTTGCTCACTGCACTGTACCGTATCGCTGGTAGTGGCACATTGAATTCGGAACACTGACACACTTTGACAATGATCATCAATATTTTTCAAACTCAGCGCGATTAGTATTACTGTCAGTATTTCAGCCCAACTAGTATCGATGCACGAATCTAAAGTATCAGGGATTTCCTTATAAAAATATGTGTGTAGCTATAGGACTGTTTCTTCCAATATTTCAATAATGAAGTGGGTTTCGTCTATTTTTAACTATTTGGGAGAAAATAAAGATTAATTCGCGCCTTTTGCTTTAAAAAAAAATTATTCTGTGGTACTCAGCAACAAGTATACATTGTAGTTGCTAAAAACGCCACGAGGGCGATAGCAGTCTCTCGCGAGTGGACTCTCCAAGCAGAATCGTGAATTTGCATGCAATCAAAAGCCGGCGTGAAGGAGGATTTAGGGAAAGTTGCCTCTTTAGAAACTTGAAATAGCGCCAGATTTGTTGAGGAAATGTGAATTCTCAGTTGTTGTTCATTTGGACTCTTAGAATTTAGCACAAACTTTCGCAATTGTCAGGATGTTTTTGACTACGTGTGATCTGCGCTGGTTTACAAATACTATCAATAAAACGCATATAAATAGGGCCGTAATGATGCCAAACTAATTACACTGCTATTTATTACTTATTACTGGTGTCACGTTCCATTATAACCATTTGAATGCATTTTCACACAATTTGCGTTGGCACAAAAAGTATCCAATGGAAATGTGATCCAAAAATAGGATGTGCAAGCTCGTTTTATGAAATCATTTAACCTGGATATACATGGATATGCATAGGAGCTTAAGAAATTCTTTTGTTTGAAAACAATACGGGAAAATTGGCAATGTCAATTTTGTCAATGAGAAATTATTTTGAAATCACTTCGGGGGGGAAAATACTCGTATTTTACTAAATTGATGAAGTAATATTCCACAGTTTTTTATTCCGATTTCTTACATTTTTGGTATATTACATTTGCGCGGTAAACTTGGTAGTTGTTCACGAGCAAAACTTATCCACTTTCAGTTATGGAACTTATTTAAATTTTCACAAAAGGCGTTCAAAAACTAGTTTTGTTGTGTTTAAATTAAGGCCATATCTATTTTCCAAGTAAACGGGAAAATTTAGTTTGACAAAAATACTATTACACAACCATGCACGTGCACGGAAGATAATCGTACATTGGTTTAGATTATATTTTAAGTGAAAAACCGCCAGACGTTTATACGTATACGAGTGCGGGTGTTGTCTTCATGGGGCGTTAAACGATATTTCATAGGCGTACCCCACTGGTGTTTACATTAACCGCTCAACAGGGTTACCGATTCTGCCCGAAAAGGACCAAAACCCAGGTGTAAAAATATGATATCGGCCGCCCTGCTGCCGTTCATCTCGCTTTTTTAATCTGGAAATAATGCAGGTGCAAAGGGTTAACACCGATGAATCATTGCGAGAAATGTAGATGCTGTTTAAGTTGGAATCAATTACTGTAAGGTAATCATAAAAGGGATGCCGATTACTGAAATCCGTATCTGATAATGTACGGTGGTAATCGTCTCGCTACAGTTTCAGTAATTTTTTCTCACAATACGATGATAAGAATTGATGTGAAATTCCATATCTTAATCAATGATATTCAACAGCTTCAAACAGAACAGCAGGAAACAGAAAAGAGGAGTTCATTTAAAAAATGCTGAAAATGTACTAAATTACTAAAGTAGCAAGTTGTTTTCTTGCAAAGAATAGCTTTTTTCATCAAGTCCTGAATTTGGTTTAACCGATAACCTCGTTAAAGTGACAAATTGACCTAGGACCTAATTAAAAATCATCAACAGGTTGGTCAAGTTTGCCGCTCATATTTTTCAATTAATATTGGACGTTTATCTCGCAAAGTTTTACGCAAATTTCGACTACAAAAGCTCATTTTCGTATGGAATTCTCATGGTTTAAAGTTAAAAAAATAATGCCTGCAGCGTTCCTTTCATTATTCACTTTACAATCAAAACCCGTTTGGAAAAGCGGCGAAAAACAATGTGATTACCGTCGCCTAAGGACTTTCCTTTATTATACGCTTACATTTTTAAACGAAATTGTTTGTGAAAATAGGGCAAAAATCCACCACTTTTCAGCCGTTTCTATACACATTATTGAATATTCCTACCCCAATTTTTATATTAGTTGGGATTAAAAACATCCACCATTGTGAAATGCGGCTGACATGTATGATGCGCACTCTATGGCAGAATCAACGAAAAACTGCATCTATGGAAACAATGATTAAAAATGGCATAATACGTCATTTCGGAATATCGTGGTCCTGCGTCAGGATTTTTCCCGAATCAATCAGGGTTATCCATGCGTGGACAGCGATCGGCAAATGAGGACAAGGTCAGGTGGAAGGGCCATACTAACGTGACCAAAAAATAAAGAGAAAGGCTACTTCAGATTACTTAGTAACGGTGCCCAGCAAGGCAAACAACTTTCCTAGGAGTTACAAACAGCGAACAACGATGCATCAGCGTTTATCTTTGTGTCCTGCAATAGGCATCAAACCGGCACATTCAGATAGCATTGCGTGTTTGGTCTACTGCAAATGCAAATTTGCTTCTTTTTGGGGTTTCGCATTCACGTGCGCAACATTTTAATGGCGAAATTGAAACCCAGTCCCTCGCAACTGGAACCGCGTTTCAGGTTTTGGCACATCATTTACCGAAGCGAACACCTCATTGTTACTTACTGCGGTCGATTGGGGTGCATCGATTCCCGAGGTGTTGCAACGTCTTATTTGGAAAGCTAAGGCCAACGAATGATAAACTATTAAACGTAGCTGTTGTCATAACTACAGGCAAAAACAAGGGTCAGGGCGACAGTAATGACGCCAGTGTTCAATCAACTTGTCTCCCGCGGTTCGGCGCAATAGCATCATTAAATATTTATTTGGTAGGGGATCATGGAATGTCTCTGGAAGCGAGTTCGACAACATCCTTGACCCCAGGTCCGTAACATTAAAGTTTTTCTTACCCTATCTCTCAGGTGATTTTCACAAAAATGTGTAGTAATCTTCTTGCTTGGATCGGAGCAATCTTGAGGCCTCAACTACTGAATCCGAACTTATGAGAAGAGGAAGGCACACGAATTGACACAATAGTTGAATTAATTCACTGAGACAAAAGCACACGTGCATCAGTTTAAACGAAAAGGTGACTAGTCAATTTATTCACAACTAGGAACTACCTGGAATGGCCACCAGGTGGCATTATTCCTCGCGTCGTACAATCGCCTGGCAGAAATCATTTGAATGCAGCTGTTGTTCGAGCATAAAATCAGCGTTACACTTTATATGTGCTAGCAATCGTTATTCCGCCAGGAAGCGGTCAAAGGTCTTCAGGGTTTATTCATCGAGCGGCCCTTATTTTGAGCCTCCATTGGTCCCAACACCGACAGGACTTCTCCGCAGCACACCTGCATTTTTATGCGCATAAAAAGTCAACACAAACAAATGGAAAAATGCGAAAACACGTTTACAGGAATAAAACATAGATGGTGATCATGTGCACTTTCAGCCTAGTTTTCGGTAGCGACTCTGCTCTGCTCACGATTTCATTATCTACAAATGATAACGGTTACGCATATCAAAAAAACAAACACCTGCCTACGTAGCACACATTATTCAGAATACGGAGAGCTAGATCCTCTCTCATTATTAGGGTACGCATACATATTAGGGTTGCACACAGTACGATTCTCGCACAACGTTGTTCTTATGGGCTTCTGTAGCTCTCTTAGGGCAGCTCTAGCAGAACAAAATGTACAGTGCATGCGTACCCTTACAAAATGAAATACGTAAGGCGTACCAATGGTACCGGTTCAACATGGTAAACAAACATAACAGTGCCTTAAGTACTTGAAATCAAGGTTGTATTGTTACCATGTAGGATAAGTCGACCACTAGGGCGCATCGCATTTCGTATACATGTATTTTGAAGATGTGTTATTTTTTTAAAAAAACTTGGGAAAACGTGTTTCTGTGACATCCGATAACTGGTTTTCCCTCCGGTATGAAACCTACTAAATTCATATCGGCTTTTTTCATGATGTACTTATTTTTTATAATTATTTATGAATAAAAAAAACAAATAAATTACACATTTGCACATAACACTAGTGGCCGACCAATCCTACACACTCATGCCAGTAACGTTTATCATGCAGGGATACGCCATAGGTTCCATTCAATGTCCCAACCAATGTCACGAGCCTCGTGCGAAAACAGCTACCCGTCTATTATTAGAGACCAGCTGCTATTAACAACCGGGCAACTTGGACAAGGATAAGACAACGCCTGACAAATCTGAAACTGAACGCAGGATATAAAAAAGTGGCTGCTGTGGCGTTCTTGATGGACTACTTTCGGTCAGTGGCCACCGAAGAGCAGCCATCAGCGTCGCATCACATTTGGCCTTGTGCCGCAGTGCAGTGAAACTAAACCCCATCCATTCACCGATTTGGCACACATTGTAGGCCGTTGTTTGGCACCCTCGTGTGCGTGTCGGTGGAGGGAGGGGCAAGGCGTGTCCCAAACGCACACCTCTTTCATGATTCACAAAGGCAATTAATTAAGGCTCAACTCCAGGTATCAGGTGCTTTAGAGGCGATTAAACACCTGTTGCAGCGTTGAATTATGGAGTTCCATTTGTCATGCCACGGACGTCACGCCAAGCTTGCATCAATTATTCCGCGGGATGCCGATCCGGGAATGTCTTTTTCCCTAGAAAACGGTAAGGGAAATACTCCGAAACGCCATTTTGAGTGTGACACCAGGTGGTGCCAAAGGCGTCGGTCAACTGACGTACAGCGTTTTCGTCAGCATTGATTCCGAACACACCACTTCACCTGAGCTAGGCAACAAGTTGATAAATATGGAAATGTCAATTATTCATTGTGATTGGACCACTGAGCAAATCTGTAAATTGTAAATTCTGGCTAAATTTTACCAATAATTTTGGATGCGTCTGAACGTGACATCATTGCGCTCAGCAATTGGCCGACCTTCAGTGTAACTAACGAAGATGAAACAAGTTGGCCTCCCAAGATTCAAGGATTGCGTGACAGGCTGGACAATAAAATGCTAACAAAAACTCATGTTCGTTATAAGACTTTCGCCTCTGCAAAACACAGTTCGAAAGCCACCGAAGTGTTTCATCGATCTCAGAATCTCGAGTGTCCTCTCAGAATGAATGACAGCACAGTGACTGCCACCACAACGGTAGGGGACACGCTACTCGAGTCAAGGTCCATACCTCTCCTACGCAATACACTCACCCTCGAGTCCCAGATAATCTGATATTAAGGCGCCCACGCAATTAATTAATGGAAGAGCGAAGTTCGATCAACTTCAAAGTCACGTACAGAGTGCTGCACGCTTCTGACAATTCTGTCATCATTCAGCACTAATTTGAAAACTGGCCAGAACTGAATGGAAATTTTGATGACTTGGACAAGCCACTCATTATCATTTAATGAAGTTGGTACACTAACACGTTTTTGTTAGCAGCATAAATTGGCGATATGGCACAGAAATGTAGCCTACAGACGGGACTGCCAATTCAATTATTACTGAAACAAAGAAACGTCGAAATCCAACGGAGCTAGCAGAAATTACTGTCTGGTCTAAACTGTTACATTGTCAATTCAATTATCACCACCGACAAGGAAACGTCTGGCGTGTGACAAAAGTGTCTGCTGCAGAGCAGGTCGATAGGCCGTCCCAGACAGCGCATAAGCTATTCTAGGCATTTAAGTGTCTAATGGGCTTGGGAGTGATTAGTCAGACGCCAATTTGACAGAATGAAAATTCACATCAAAAGAGCGTTTCCTTTGGGTTTCACGCAATGAAAAGGCGATCGTGGCGAATGAAATTCAAACGATAAACCGGAATACATGTTTTGGTTTCAATACAGGAATATTTAGGTGAACGGTTGAAATGCCACTCGTTTCACAGGTTCCTGTTAACTACCGGATCTGCCAATTCCATCGACCCGTTCGATTCGCCATCAACCTCAATCTCGAATGCATTTCGTTATTCGGGACAGAAAGTGTTCTTGCGCCTGACCATGGAGTGCGAACAGCATTTCCCTTTTTGAAATCGACTGCAGCAATTGGATTTCTCATGTGGAACAGATTGTCACCGCTAAAACCTCCGTATCGCATAGCGGCGCTTTTCACATTCTGTGGAATAAAATGTTTGGAAAAAATAGTTGCCAAAAGGATGCCCACCATTCAAAAAAGTACCCGCAATTTTTGCTTCAAATATTTATTAAAATTGCAAAATCTCTCTCTCTCTCCCCCCCCCCCTTCCCCCTTTGATTGTACACTGATATCTAAGCTATTTCTTTTACAACGTACAAATAAATTATATAAATTAAAAAAAGGCTTGCATTGCAGAAAACGCCCGCTACCGGCGGTCGCATGACATTTTATTTGCTATTTTTTGTAAAAATAAATAAAGGACATTTTCAAATCACAAAAAATATCCGAAACCCTAGTGGACGACTAATTCTGCCCAGGGAAAAATAAAATGTAGCAATTATAATAAGTCCTCGAGGCAAAAATGTGCGAGTAACTTTTCTAACTTTTTGCATGGTGGGCATCATTTTGGTCGGGCTTAACATGTGGCTTTTGGCGAAACAAAGCATCGCTCTTCTGCCAACCCATGTTCCTTATTTGGCATCCTTTCTCCTCTTCTCATAAAAATCAGTCGTGGACTGGGGACGGCCGCAGCAATAAAACAGAAAACTGAAAATAAATAATAACGAACAAAACCAGAAGGAACTCGTCACCGCAATGCCATGCACTTCCTCTTGCTCTTCCATGAACCACGCATGAGCCGAGAGAGGCATTCGGTCACCAGAGGCACTTAGGTCCGCAAAGGTGGACCGAGGCTCACTAGGACACATCGGGCACTTCGGCCTCTTCCTTCTGCAGCACCTTCTTCCAGTATTTATCGCGCAGGTCCACGCCCTTGTCGCCGGACATGTGTCCGAACACAGCCTCGCCCCTGATCAGTTTGGCCTCGTACTCGTCCGGCTTGAGCACCACGATGGACGAGATGCTGTGGTGCTTGATGTCGCCGTAGATGGCCAGAATACCCGTGGCATACGCGTCGTCCACCCACAGGAAGGGCGCCCTCTTGGAGGCGTCGAACAAGAACGGCGCCACTTCCGCCGGCATGAAGAACGCGCTTCCGGAGCAGTAGGGTGGGAAGGTGTTGTTGGCGAACTCGGTGGGCGACACGTACCACTTGGAGTTGGCCTCTCTGATCACACCCATGTTGTACCACACCAGGCAGTGGATGTTGCGGTCGCCCTTCTGGTACTTCGTCAGGAAGTTCAGGTGGCGCACCAGGTTGAACACGTTCACGAACATGTCGTCGTCCGCCTTCAGCACGTACGACGCTCGCTCGCAGTGCTCGTTGATCCACTTGAGAGCGGACACGGCCTGAGAGCAACAACATAGAGGATGTTACAAAACGTCGTTTAATGGTACAACATTTTAAAGAGAAAAGAGCAAAAAAACAACGACGTACATGTAATTTTTACGAGTTTCTGGTTTATAATTTCAAAATGTCCGTTTATTTCTAAAACATGTAACACATTTGACAAAGCCGTTATGCAACATGCAATGCAAGGTTACAATGCAGGGCAGCCCCATTTTAGGAGATTTAAAATTTTAAAAAAATGCTACGCGACCGCCTAAAACGGGGCTTCTCTGCATGGCTACCTTCGAATTTTGTCAACGTTTTTTTTTCAAACTTCGTCATTGTTTTATAAAAAAAACGATGAATTTTAAAATTGTAAACCAAAGATTAAACCTTGGAGTATGCCCAATTAGGCATTGGGGAAAATGAATTTACCAACTATAATAAGTAGGCCTATTGGAGTACTTTTTTGCATAGTGGCCATGCTTTTGGCACTAAGTGCCACACGTCATCTTGCATTTGCTGACAATAATCCGTAACGACACGAAGGTGTTTGATAACGATATAGTGACGACAAATTCACGTGACCTTTAACGAACGAACCTTGAGAGAGAGATTCTTGTAAGTGTCCATGTAGTCGGCCTGGATGATGTCGTGGTAGCGCTGGCTCTCCAGAAGAACCGCATTTTCCACCAGGGCGTCCTCCGAGTGACCCACGAAGAACACAGTCACGGTGCGCAACTTGTGGTACAGCTGCGTATTGCCATAGGTCCTCCTGATGAGCGCCCGGTGCTTGAAGTGCGACGGCGCAGTGTGGACGTAGATCAGGGTGAACACTTCCGGGCGCAGATGCGTGCAGATGTCCGGTTCATTGAGGGTGAACACGAGGGTTTCGGTGGAGATCGGGGGGATGCCCCCTGCACTCATGGTAGGGCCGACTCCAGCTTTTGTCACCGGGGCTTTCTGAGGAGCAGTTCTGGTTGTGGCGGCCACTTCCGAAACGCCATCGCCTTTGATCGACAATGGCGTCACCGGTTCAAAAACGACGTCCGCTTCTCGTCCCTGAAGGACGCCTGTGGTTTCCGATGGCGACCTCAAGCTGAGCATGAGAAGCAGCGTTGAAATGCTAACGGTTAGAATGATCAGGAGACGTGGAAGCCCTCTGGAGAGACGAATTGTCATCGCACACGACCTGGAAAAAAATTGCGAAGGAATTCAAAGCTCACATTTGAGTCGAGTTGAGTCGAACCAGCAATAAAAAAATTTCAATTTCAAAATTTCAAATTGGATATTTGCTTGCTGAACAAAGTGAATTTTTTAATATCCAGTTTCTTTGCTTGCAAGTGTAATAGAATATCAGAATCTACAGGTTGGTGCAAGGCAGGGGTAAGCCTATGTTAAAAAAAATGGCACTACCAGATCGGAGTAACACTAATTATGACAGCAGGTAGAAAACCAAAATAAAACTAAATTTTATTGCTACCTTCACCTTACACATTCTTCTTCTTTATATTGGCACCTTTGTACTAGCAGTTGAAAATAGACGTAGCTAAGCCAGCGAATTATTTTTCGATCTAAAGGGTAATAAAGGCGGCGCCAAACGATGTCTACCATGCAATAAAAAATTACATTTAGCTTCAAATATTTATTTATACATTATGCATGCTATATAATGCTCAATTTTTTAGCCGTGTACTGGGTCTGAGCTACAGTAGTTTTTTATAATTTGAAAATATCCAATTTATTTATAAAAATTAATAAATTAGAAAAAAAACGGATATCACATTTCCAGAGTTTGCATAACTTTTTTATATGCAATTAATGTGGTTTTTTTTGCATGGTGAGCATCCCTTTGGGTCGGGCTTAAATGATTACCGGCAGTATGTATTCTCTAAACAAATAAAGGGGTTTTACGTAGACCAGACCGTCACTGCATCGGGCAAGATTGAATAAACAAGCGATGAATTTTTTCTATAAGCTAATTAAATAAATAAATAAATAATATTACCAATAATATATTTTTCAACAATTCGCTCTTCCCAATCAGTGGTACCGAGTACAACAACGTCCAGTTTCACGAGACCCTAAGTGAGCCAACGAAAACGTAAGCCTACCTCATTAACATGAATCCTGATTAAAACTGTCTTTCGACTAAGGTTCCGCAGAAAATGTCTCCGATCGAGATAAATTAGAGACGTTTCGAGTGTGGCTCACCGAATATTAAGCTAGTATAATGACTTCACTGGCTTAAAACAAATTAACAAACATGTGCGCCACATTCAAACTGAAATTAATATTCAGTCAATATTGCTAAAAACCAGTCTGGCAAATATCTGGAATTTTTATCGGGGATCCTTTGTTATATATTCGCGTTGCGCAAGTGGTCATGATAACCCGAGCACGTATGAAACCAAGTTAATCCATTCATTTATTGTCACATTTTCTGGCAAATAACGGGCGCCAATGCAATTTCTCCGCCATCTTTTTGATTACAACTACATGCTAATAAATGTAAAGCAGGGGACATCGTTGTTAAGGAAGGATTAAGTGCCGACAAAATGGGCGCAGTTTGAGTGTACTGCGTACACATACATTTAAGTACTTATTGCAAAACCTACAAATCCGCTTTCGAACGGTTACAGAGCGATTAGAACAAGTCCTCGTCACACATATTTAATGTCCCTTCAATTGTTTATCGCCATTGGTAGAACGCGAGCAAATCGTAAATACCAAGAGCTACACCTGATGACGTCACAGTAGAGCTTTTCTCACAACTGACATGTTGATCTAAACTAAACGTATAAAGTCACATTTTAAGGTGATTCACGCATAATAAATCAAGAATAAACTGTATGTGCATCAAGATTTATCGCACAATCAACGATTTTATCTCGTTAATTCATAAATACAGAATACCCACGTCATTCGTCGCATGGCACTTGCGAATTACAGAATATTTGTCAAAAGCATTGCAGTTGGATGAATATCTTTTCCCAGAAAATACTCATCACATATACTTGTTTTATACATGTACCTCTAACTATATTCGATAAAGCGTGTCAATTTTTCGCCCTATCACTTTACTCTGAAATTTTTATCCTGCTCAAAACAGATATCCTCCAAAGAACTGCCAAGTAATCCTGCAGAAGACCATAACTGCTTCCGATTCCTTGACATTCATTACGTTATATGTACATAACAGTTATACATTACACAGTTATGATGAAGATATATCGAAGTCCTTTTTTATGGGACGAAAGGATTGTTTGATGCCGTTCAGCAATTCGTTAATTACGCAGCATAGCTAACTAGGAGAACTATGGCAACAAATTAACACTTCTATAGTCTCGATAGTATACGAGTGAAAGATGGCAATTATGTCATAAAGAGGTAATTGCACTAGCGTAACCGTACGTGGCACTAAATATAAACAAAATATACCTTTTGTAATTAACTGAATGCCACAAGTTTAAACAAAGAATTTTTAAAAAATTGACTCATATGTAGGTCTATAGCATAAAAAGTTTGCTTTGGATTACTTAAACATGTCGCGGCCAAAAACTACAGATGGAGGATTACTTCAAAATTTCCCACCAACCTCGACCGGGAATCGAACCCACAACCTAGGGTTGAGCGGCTTTGATCTTTCGTTTATAATCATTTAACGTTCCAGTTTTGAGTCGAGTACCAGAGGACATACTGTACAGCAAACTGGTTAGCCTATTTTTCAAGTTTAAGAACAAGACACTTTGCAGTGTAGGAGCTGGTTTAGAAATGTCACATTATACATTTATTTATATCAGTTCTATAACCTGTAATTCCGCTGTATAGCCATTTACGTGAGAAGATGGTGCAATGAGATGACTTATACGGAAACGCTTGATTTTATATAAGCCTACCTTATTTTTTTTGTTGATTTCCAGTAATTTATAGATGTTAACAGATACTGGCCCAATGTTCACGAATTTAATTTTTCATCTCGTTTCGGTGTGACTGTTGTTTAGTTCTATTAAAACCGATTGCTCAAAAATGTTAAGTACGTGGTATTTATGTTTTGCTTCATAAATAATGGAGAACTTGACCTGGAAGATGACTGAGACATAGACGAAAATGCAATTCGGTTCCAAGTATTTTTTATCGCATAGATCATCTGCATGGTATTTTCATATCGCAAGTACCGACTACATGTACATGTCCTTGTAGATGGCATGCCCAAATCGAGCAGCATCACCCTGCACGTTTAATTAACAAATGTTATGCATATGACCGGAATTTTAGCAGATGTTGGCTCACAATGGTAAAGATGCGCGAGCCATTATTAATATTTTCATATTTATTCGAGTAACAATTTATTCTTAGTTCGTTGAATAAATACACCACGAGAGCTCGTTCTGCGCAATTCATTTTTCAATACAAATGATATTATGCAATTGGGTGGCCAATTTGCAACGAATCATAGCTTATATATAGGCTACATGTGGCGTGGTTCACGGGCATTAGTACATTAGCATATCAGCCTTCATTTGACAAATGAAACGATAACGTCATTGGTACAAAACACCTGCTACAGAACATCGATGTAGGAATATATAGCGACACAAATTGACCTACAACCTACAAAGTATAATAATACGCATCAAGCAGGTTGACTTGGCCTATTGACGATGAGTAAATTAACAAAAACCCAGTTGTTCAAACATAGCGATGAATTCGCGAGAATTGGCGTTCACCTGCAGGCAGCTATTTGCGCAAAAATAACCATAGATTTAGGGCAATAATCCTGCATAATCTTTATCAATGATTGAATCTTCAGTTGTGAATTATAAAATTAAGTAAGAAAATAGGGGGAGGAGGGCTCAAGCAATTTTTTTACAAAATTACAATCCTTACAGAATTTCAAAAAGCCAAATTACTATCTAGGCCCACTTGCTTTGTAAAGCCATGATTATGGTAAAGCTTACATTGTTAGAAAGACAAAGATTTATAAAAAAATGAAACCTTCTCCCCCAATAATTTGATTTTCAAATATGATTTAACTAGTGCTGTGTATTTCGAATATCAATTATCGAATATTCGAATACTCGAACTGGGATTTTGGAGAAATTTCGAATATTCGAATATGGCAAAAATTTTGTTTACCTTTTCG
>JAQIXS010004949.1:0-13755 GCA_034700785.1 Rossiulus vilnensis
TTTTTTCACGCTCTTGGCAGGGGCCCCCGCAAGAAGTATATCCCCGGGGCCCCAGAAGTCCTCTCGGCGGCCCTGCCAATCCATAATCCATTTACAGATCTACAATAGGCCTACCATGCATAAGAATACGCAAATAAATGTGACTTTATTACCTGTTCTCATCCACTTTTCATTTCTGCACCATTTGGGATTTAAATTCGATTTTCTTAAGTATAATATTACATGCTAAATACGACTAAATATAGGGAATACGACGGCACATGTGAGGAACAATTTGACGTCAATAAAGCGATGTTGACCATTCGTGGGGCGTTCCTAGGGAGTGGAGAGTGTTCAATTTGGACGATAATGGACAAGATGGGGGAGTAGTGTCAGAAATTCGACTTTTCTATCGATACAACTTGTGTTTAGTACATGGTTGCAGTGTCCTATTAGTTGTGGTCACACAGTTTAGGGTGAGCAACGACGTGGGTAAGCCCCCAAACGTAGAATTTATGCAGATTGATATACTACGCGAGGAAATCGTGAATAGATTACGATCGTAATTGCAGTTAAATACAATGCTGTCAGACGTCGTAAATTGGCATGGCCGTTCGAAAATTAGACCCTTTCAGTTTTCGGCTAGGCAAGACCCGGCATGAGGCATGTTCAAAACGTATAATTAGCGAATAGTATACGAGTATTTTACGTTTCTTCTCTTCCCCAAATTCAAACCGATTTATTTCTTGGGCTGAGCAAACCTGTTCTACCAGAAATAAGATACCCATTCTGGCCACAAGCGGAGGAGGATACTAAAAAGTTCACTTAACCCTGCATTTACATATTTTCAGAAAACGAATTATTAAAATATGACAGAAAACGCCATTTCATGGTTGAATTTGAAAGGCATGACAGAGAAATTGAAAACTTTCTTATCTCCATGGTTGGTGATTATAAATAGAATGTTGTAACATATACAATTATACATGCACGCTCGTGAGTGGTTTATCAATTCCCTTGAGTATTGGGGCTTGCTACATGTTAGGTACCAAAATCAATTCTTGTGAATATGCAATAACTAAATTGTGAACCGTATTATTGGGAACTATAGTAGCTACATGCATCTGTAATGATGCCTCGATAATATTTTTTCTCACGTTTTCCTGAAACTCGAACAGTAAATCAGTTTTTCTTAAATCTTAATTGAAACATAATCAAGCAAAACGATTTTAAAGACTGTTCATTTGAAAAACTCCACATACACATGTAAATACCGTAATCGTTTAAAAGCTAATCACGATACGAGGCGCATTATTTCTCGTTAAAAGCCGTTATATAATCTCAATTGAAATATCCTTTCATGAACGATGGATTGAACTACCGGTATAGGCGTATCCCATATCAACGACCTAAATTCATTAATTATTAGCGCCAATTCAAATCTAGAAGTGAAGGAAATGAAACCGAAAGAGCAAAGGAAATTTGCGACGAGATAAAAGCACATTTCGAGAATTGATTGCCATCGAAATGCCCGGATTGAAACCAAACATATCACACAATC
The DNA here is from genome assembly GCA_034700785.1 of Rossiulus vilnensis. NCBI lineage: Eukaryota > Metazoa > Arthropoda > Diplopoda > Julida > Julidae > Rossiulus > Rossiulus vilnensis. Next base: position 1,541 of record JAQIXS010004949.1, read on the forward strand.
GCCTTCTTCAATTCATATTCATTTAACAATAAAAGAGTTTAGCGTTCAAGTCAGTATACAATTATAATAAAGGGCTTAAGTGGAGCGTAACGATATTTGTTTAAAAAATACCGATCTTTTGCTAAGTCGACCACTTTTATGGTTGAATGAATGAAACGTGTCCCATTTTGTATAATAGGCCAAACTACCATAAGTTTAATCCGGAACCGTATCTCATGTCGGAAGTGAAAGTTCAATAACTGATCATAAATTTTATATCCACTCTGATAGCTAGCCTTTCTCTCATTAAACTCCAGTTTGGCAATCCGCAGCAGCTAATAACAACGAATAACCCCAATTACTACCGAAGTGCAACTGGTTTCAAATGTTAACTTATTTTTTTATACCTACTTGTATCCGTCATAAAATAATTAAGGGTGAGATTAAATTGAGGTACGGCATTCGGTCGTATGTGCAGTAATTTTGTGATGGTTTAGGTTTGATTTATCAGCGACCACTATGCCAAGAACAAATTTAAGCAGCTTCATTAAACACTCGAAAGGCTGTCAGGTGAAAGAACTGGACACGGATTACGTTTAGGAGCATAACAGCTAAATTAAGTAGGGAGTTGGTGGGCTGAAACTGCGGCCTGCTAATATTTGACCTATAACCTATAATACAGATGGCACACGGAAAAAACAATGTGGGGCTCTGAAATAAGTTTGTCCTATTATTTTACGTTTTGAATTAAATGCCAATGCATGTTTTGGTGTAGCTTTTCCAAGTACGTATTGACGATGATATTGTACCATGTCCCATTATTCTCAAACAGTGCAACGATTAATTTATAATCACAAAACATCTGACTTGATCTGATATGCGCTATACCGAACAAATATTATTTGCTTAGCTTTTATGTAGCCGAAATTCATAGAATCATAGAATGGGGAAACATTCGCTCCAGTTCTGCCAGCCTAATTACCTTCACTTGAGCTTGAGCTCAAACTCTGAAACAGGAGTACCTACTCGACTATTATACCTATGCTGAGGCATGCAAATGCAAGGTTCCCTCGCCAAGGGTTCGAATATAAATTGGCTTTTAACCCGAGGCGAAAGCATCTAAATCTTCGGATTTCCATTTCATAAAATCACGTTGAGAGGCACTGCCTGCCGTAAAAAACACCTTTGATTGTTTGCTTTTAAACGCGCGTCACGAAAAACAAAACCTGTAAATGGATACAGCTTTTTAGGTCGTGGTAAAAGTTCAAGGCAATGCACTTTCCCATTCTCATCTCGAAACGCAATCTGAAAGTACGCCCTTGCTCAACCGCGTTTGTAGACCCTGATTTTATTTCACCTATTGAAGCATCCAGTTAATTGTTCGAGCAATATAGTTTTCACGTAAATGCAATTTCGCCAGCTCGCTCTGAAAGGTTTCATTATGGGGGTGGAAGAAGAGGGCTGAGGGGTGGTACGAATCAGTCGTTTGGGCAACTTTCCTTTCCCCATTTTCAATCACATTTTTTTTATTTGGAACAGACCTGCCGGAGGAAGATTGCTAGTCATACAGTACATCGCGTAGAAAGCGTAAAAACGTGCACGATTCTCCTTAGGGAAGTTCCCTGATGTCCGTCGATAGCTATCACGTTTTAGTGTGGGCGATCGTTTCGTTACTAAACCGGTACGGGGCAGCCGTGCGCTATTTTACGGCTCACTTTTTGGAGATTTTTATCAAGGTTTTTCGTGCATTTATAAAACACGTAATATGCTAATTTAACTTCGAAGCCCACGTCCCTGTAGAGCACCCTTGTTTTAAAACCGACACAATTAAACGAAATTACATACATGTATGTAAATTGAACCGCAGGCTTTTAGGATGGTATTTAGTGCAGCTTACCATGCTTAAAGGCCAACCTTTTGCTACGCAATTTTGTGCTGTGCACACAAACATTTTGAAAATAAAACTGGAGAAAACATCCGTATTACGATATTTCTCCAGTTAAATGTGCATGTATACACTGCAGTTTCATTCAAATTCTTCATGTTGCTGAAATCAATCCTGTATGAAGACATGGAAGCGCAATAATGCCATTGGGGCAAAATATTTGCGTGGGTAGTGTATTGCATTTTTGTTTGTTTTCGAATTCAAAGTACGCTCGTATAATTGCAAACTTATATTATTTTACTTTGCATTTCTATTTGCTTTACAGGCACCCTGTGGCGAAGTGTCTATAATATGGCGTTTTAGAGCTCGCAGACTTATTTGTTTTCTTTATAAACACTACCGAAGATATAACAAAGTGTAAATCAGCTGAAACTTACCACATAGCCGTATTTAGCAGAACACACTCACAGTGCAAACATGCCATGTGCCATTTTTCGGAAAACGTCATATTTAATAGATGCTGGGAGGTTAAATGAAAAAAAAATTGCTTTTAATTGGTCGAATGATGCGAAATAACTTGTGTAGTTACAGTTCGCAAAACTATTTGACCCTCGGGAGGATAAACATGTTACCTGAATTGCTGGATACTAACTAGCAGATTTTGAGACAGGTCAGATCAAAGATGTGGTGACATTTTTAAAAAACTGATACGCGAGAACAAAATTCATCTAAAATGTTTTCTATACTGGGTGACGGACCCTGATGATTTTTTGAATTTCCCTCAATTTTTCATCTGGTATGTCCAAAAATCTGCCAGTGTGTAGCCGTCTATAATCACCCAGTGTAGGCCTCCGAGTTTATTCGTTCAAAGTCTGGCACTAGGATAGTGTCATAAAATCCCAAATTTGAGGTTTATTGTTTTTTATGGGTTTCTAAAGGCAATTATGCGTTATCTTGCTTCTGAAGACGTGATGAGGACCCTTTGAGGGCAAAATGTACTGGCAATAAAATTTATCGAGCCATTAATGCTAATCTTGTCACTTACATGTATTCGTGCTCCATGTTTGCTTTCAATAATTGACATTTTCATATCCGTATCATATTAAGCCATCAGATGTCGTTCTTTCGCCAAATTTCATGAGCCATTGGGACAACTGTCTACTGCACCTATTGACAGCCAGCACAGTGTTGTGATTTAAGCAAAATATGCGAGTTTTATGACAACAAACATCGCTGCTCTTACCTATTATGGAACTGAGATAAATGCAGAGCACCTGTCAACACGCCAAACATGATTCTGAACGATTTGTCCTGATTATGCAAGGTTTCTAGGAAATATCGACCAATGGACTTAGGGTTCACGGGTCACTCCGAATATTTCTGGGGAGAGGGGTCCAGATTTCGCCAAAATTCTTTTCATTAGCTTACCAGCGTATCTGTTCATTAGTAATCTTAGCAGTTCAGGAAGAGAGGCGCTGACCCCATGCCCTCCCAAATACCCTTTTGCCCGGTCGTGTCATAGGCGTCTTTTTTTCCAAGTACGCGTGGCAAGCACACGTCTGAATACGAGGGCAGTGACTAGAAAAAAAACCACGAGATTAACGATAGCATTCAGTTGACCCCATATATCCTCCCAACATCATTTTTTGCCTACAGGATTTGAAGTGCAATTTCATAGCCAGTGAACTCCATGTGTGTCACCATCCTTATAAAATGTCGCCGATCATAAAATTATCAGAGCTAAAGGACATAATCCACGGTGTAATACCCTGGTTCTGTCAAGGCTATCACTAAACACATTCCGAGGCCATTTTGTAAACAAAATTTTAGCACCACCATTCTAATGCTTTGAGGAATCCCCCCATTATGGATATGAAAGACGTGAATTGGCCACTCGGTAATTATTACGTTTGATATATCGGGTCAACTTCAAAGAAAGTGACTTCCAAAGGTCAAAGGTATGCAGTTACCAGGGTAACCCTAACAATCCCTAATCTGGGGCAGTAAACCTAACAATCGAACAGCTCCCCAACAGGCGCCATAAATTTGGGATTTACAGGGTTTAGAATGGCTTTAAGACGCGCTTATCCATGGGGATTTAGCTGAGTTAGTGCAAACATAAATGGCACTGCAGGTGAGTGAGGGGAGAAACAATGATTTTTGATTATGGATGGACTGTTACGGTCAGCGTTATGGGCAAACCAAAGGAATTCCTATTAATCAGGGTCTTCATCCAAGGACCATTCAATGGAACCAACGTTGCCCATTTCTTCAATGATTTTCCTTACCGATATAGGCTGTATACTGTATGTATTCTGTTTTTCATTTAGCAAGCAAGGTAATTTAAAACAACGAAATACTATAAATGGAGAACAATTAACAAAAAAAGTTCACATAATGCAAAAACTACAGGACACCATTCTATACAAGGAAAATTAAAGTAGGTTTCATAAATATTGTCTTACTGCAATTTTAATGCAATTACCAATATGTTCTGAAACTGAACTACATGTATTACTACACATTAAGGGAGGGATAATATATGCCATTAATATACATGTACGTTAGAATGATTTGAAATTGCTTCGCCAGATTGTATTTGTCAAGATGGAAAAAATTCATTTGACAAATAATACTTGTACGAAATATGCAAGCCAAAAACAATTAATATAAAAATAATGAAACTACAGTAATAAAAAGTACATTGAAAATACACTAACATTAATTCATGCTGGCACTTATCTACTGCCTTTTTTAGTGAAGAGCATTGCACTCAGGGTGTACCTTACCTGTCTTGAATTTCAGCTATTCCTCCACCCCTTGACCCCTCCAACGTCTCCCCAAATACTGGCTAGACAGGTTAGACTCGTGGCGTAGCAACTAACTGCTAATCGCTGGCCAAAAACAATGGCGATTTTCCCACCATTAATAATCCAGGTTTCTTTGTGCATATTGCCGAAAATCGATCATGCTAATTGCGGTACCTCATCTTCCTCCGCTCACAAACACGCATCACTGTTCAGATTTACTGGGTCGGAGATCAAAGGTCACAAAATGCGGGTCAAGTCGAGCTCCCTTACCATATTTTTATCCGAAGAGGGCGCACGATATGCCACAAAAAAATGGCACAACAATAAAAGCAGTTTACAAGACCGTAAATGTCTGTTATCTCAAGCATTTGCGTGGCATTAAAACCAAAAATTGTGACTTAATTTAGCACTTGTTGGGGGTCATCATTTGTGTGGGTCGCCAAGAATGATCCACAGATTGAAATTTAACTAAATACTCAGTAAATGAGGCCAGATTTCCACCCTAAATTTCCCGACGTTGTTTGGCTTCTTGACACTTCAGGTACATGTGGCAAGTGTCACTGATAAGGAGTTCACCAAACTCCGATCAGGGTTATCCGCAAGTAAAACCGGGTTTACTCGCAGAAAGTAGAAAGCGCACAGCTGCCTAAAACCTTTTTAATCGCAGATTACACTAGCAGGAATTTGGAACAAACGCTATGATTGATAGCCAACGACATTGGACTGTAAACTGAAGACCATTTCAAGGATTTTGACTTTCTAGTAAATTATTTTTATATTTAAAAAATAGACGAATAGATACCAAAGGTTCAATACCCTTTATCGATAAATGGATTGCTGGTAGCGAGGTAGCTTACCCCAATCTTTTATAAATCCTTGATAATATTTGAAGATTTGTGCATTCTTTACGGAGCATACATGCGTGTATATATATATATCGCAATTAAATTATTGTTGGGTTTGTTTTAAGAGCACAAAGGTGCCGACAAATTTCGCTAACATTGTAGGCACCATTACTTACTGAATGTAAACGGACATGTCAAAAATTAAGGCACACTTTATACAATGACTGTCAAGTTGTTTGTTTCTCATATCACTCTTTCAGACAACTCAATTTCCTTCTAGAGAAATAAGACAAGTGGAGCAAGATTATAAGAAACGCCATTATTATATTTTTATTTCAAACGTATTCTTTCATTGCAACAAAACATCAAATAAAAATAAATTTTGATTTTGTACTTTTTGCACACGTGTCACTGAATATGCTAATTCATGACAAAACATTATATTGGCCCTGTATATATTAAGAGACAGCAGGACAAATGCATTCAAATCTCTGTAACACATTAGTAATGCACAACCGGTCTACAGCCCAACTTCCGCTGATTTGACAAGTCAGCTTGATCGGAACGCTTAAAAATGACAGCAATGATTTTTTTTGAAGCCAAACACTAAGGAATGCTTTCTTAAGGCGACGTTGCAATACATACATGTATAAAAACTATGCGATCGAATAATGTACAATTATATACATATCAAATTATTTCTTTTAAAAAAACACGAATTTGCCATGTTGTATGCGATTTTATGAGAGAGAAATATGGGTAGCTACAGTTATTTTTAAACTGTCAGCATAAGAAAAGAACTAAATGGTATAAACGAAAGCAATATTAAAGCGAAACTCCAAAACGCGTATTTTACGAATAAAGAAATTCAGATATTAACTGAGCTAATTTTAATGCATTTCATTACGTTCTTTAACGAAGCCAAGATGCGTTATGAAGACGCTTATGAAAATGGCGTTAACATCGTTCGCACATGTGAACGGAAAGCTTTAATTTTTTTAACTGAAAATCCCAGTAATAACAGCTCATGGTGACTAATAATTGGGGTAGTCCATATTCTCAGAAATAATTTTCCACTGATGTGATGAATATCCACAAATGGCATACTGTATATTCGACTCGTACCCAAAAATCGCATAAACTATGACATGTCAATAACGTGAATATCAACAATGTTTTGGCACTAATGAATTCACGGTTAGTCCAGCAAGACTTACATTTAAATGGCATCTATATATCTATCTAAAAAGCTATAATACAATTTACAATTATACTCTAGACAAGACTACATAGTAGCCTTTTTACACTTGGCTGACTGCACTTATAGACAAACTTATAATACATACTCAAATCACAGCTTGGGTTTTGATTGGACAATCATTTCCTTAAGAGACATCGCTCATGTACAAGCGTAACACTTGAACGGGATCTAATCATCGTTTCAATGAGATCCACACCATCATATTGCATAACTAGATTGCAACATCGCAATGACAAAGAATGACTTTAAAATCATAAACTTTGCGATTTCTCATGCGTACTGACCAATACTTTTCACTAGATGGCTTTACGTAATAAGTCTACACATTGCGAGCGAGACATAAGCTGGCGTCTACAAGACCTATGAACAGGTTGCACCCAGTCCTGTTAATTTCAATCTGATTATACGCACATTTTCATTGCTTTAGCACATTGACCTTAACAGAGCATGGTTCAACCCATCGTACCTTGGTGAAGAACTTCAACCATCTCAAATTTTCAACCGACTATCAGGAGTCTGCGCACTTTGACATGAAAAACACCACCGATTTGGTTGTTGTTGAATCATCATTTTAGAACCATTCTTCTTTGATGAACTTCCATGCTCGCCCGCTATCAGGAGAGATCGCACTGATTGGAACCTTTATGAAGTGCCGCTTTCTTGACGACTTCCCATTCCTCCATCCTTGGCGCACATACCAACATAGGATTGTCCAGAACCATGTGTCCCATGAATAGGAATTGCCCTGCCCCATGCTTCGCTCCGCAATTTATGGGAACATGTACGGTGCCATACATGCCCCTAAAGTCTAGCTCTTCCTCAGGGTGAAAAACTAGAACATTTTGGCGAAACACTTTCTTGGTTCGAAGCGTAAGTTCTGTCCTTTGAAGTTCTTCGTTTTGATAGATGCCAGAAATGGTACCCTTAGCCACTGAAAAATAGAAAAAAAAGTGTAATTAGTTAAAGCCATTAAAATATTTGTTCACATTTTCAAAAGTATTGGAGTAAGTGCCCGAGTTTTTAATCTTGAGTAGGTTAAATGCTTGATTTTAAAATTGAAAGCTGTTTTCTATAATATTTGCCATGGCAATTGTCTAAAATAACGCATCGTGCTACTGAATATATTGCGGGAGTCCTATATGCAGATCAGTACAATATGATCATCTTTGTTCGCTTCCGTGCAAAAATATTGCCTGACAAATTACACTTTATCCCACGCCAACACGTCCATAAAAAAGTAATTCCAGCGGCATGTGATGGAAAGCAAATGCCGAATTAAAGCGCTATCCAACCGTGACTTTAAAAATTTAAAGTGGATGGGAAATTGACAATTTTAACATGTGAAGAGGACATCTTATTTGAGGAGCAGCACCGCACATGTGCGTTCCAGATGGTGGCACTATCTTTAGGCCCCGAGTACAAAAACATGTGCATGACCAGGTCAGTTTCATTTCATTACACAAGCAAAAAATAACATAAAAACGATAAACACGGAAGCGAAACAAAACATTGAGATTGAAGAAAAAGTTGTTTCCGTGACGTCTGTCTCTTTCCTCACACTAGTTTTATTTACTCTTTTTATTGGAATATGGACAAGCTTATCGTTAATATAGTTGTATTTGCGCTGAAACGGGTGATAATGGCCAACGGAAAGCACCTTTGTCAATAAAAAATGATTTTTCATCGACTTATCAGTGAAAAAGAAAAACTTGTTCATGCACGCTGAACGACAACAGATTAGGCCTACATAAACCAATTTCATTTTCAAGCGGAGAATTAAAAAGTTACAATTTGTAAATGCAATAGTATAATGTACTTAGCAACAGAGTAATTGCATACATTTATTTAAATGCAGCATGCAGGTTATTATTATTAAACGACCCGCCATTACACAGACTTGCCATTGCGCACGATTTTCAACTTTAATATATCAAACACGTGTTATTTTTATAGCAATTTCGAAAGCTAGCGTAACACTTGTTAATTCCAAGGATTCCATGGGAAAGTCGGACTTCTAGATCGTGCATTTCGCTTTTAGGGACCAATAAAAAGTGAGCACAAAGACATCTTTCTTTCGCCAGAGAGGATTTCCAGTGAAATTCAATAAGAATCACAGAAAGCCACAAGTAATTTCAACTTGGTGCGGTTTAGCCATCTCGTTGCAATACAAAGAATTTCCTGAAGACATCCAGGGGTGAGCCTGGGTACCAGAGAAGAGTTTTGAGGGAGGAAATACTGTAGGTGCAGATCTGTTGCAAGACAGTAAAAACCATGTGCTGGCCATCTGTATTTTGCATCTTGGTGTTTATAGTATGGTGCCACTTGCTCATTTGAAAACTGGGAATTCATTCGAAATCATGGCCAGAAGGTCAGTTGCTGATTTCGAGGAAATTCTCGCTTCCAAGTGACCTCAAAGCAACTATCTATACCGGCAGACCTCTTACAAATTTTGGGAAATGTGTGATAATTGGCCTTGTAAATGTGCCCTGGTAATTACAAACGTGACGCTAAGATGAACGCACTCCAAACAGCTAAAGTTAAGAAAAAGAGAAACCTAGATAACTTTCAACCTTTTCCATGATTAATATTATTACATACGTTTCAAATGTGTAGTTTTACAAAGATGTTTTATAAAGGCAACAAGGCGCGACTAGTCTGACTAATAATTTTATTAACAAAAAAATGTGCCGTTCTATTTCCAAATGGGAAACGAATTTCATTTGCTTCTGGGAGGCAATTAATCCCTTCATTGTAATGAAACACCGAATAGAAAAACAATATGGCCAGCCCAAAAAAATATAGTTGAAGGTTTGAAACCGTATGGGCACCGCTATCTTAACATTGTTATTAGACTCCAGAAAAAAACCGGTTATCCTTAGCCATGACTTTAATTTTAAATAAATGAACTTCATTCCGGCAGGAATGCAGGTGCATTTATACGTTGAACCTCATAGTGATATTCAATGACTATTAATTTCCCCCATTGATACAGCTAATAGTAAGTGAAGAAAAAGGTGGATTAACCACAGAACCTTCAGAGCAAACGCACAGTCATCAGGGCTACAAATGGTGCTTAATATACGAACAGATGATGAGATATCGGCAGTTTGTACGCTGTTTTCAGTGTTAGTGGTCTGATTAATTAAACCCCAAGTTATAAAATCTAATCTTTCAAATAACAACCATCGAAAAATGTCGAAATGTAGTAATTGTACTTACGAAAATCAGCAATGCAGTATTGCCTAAGTAACTCTGCATCACTACAAGGTTTGCATTCTGAAAAAAAGAAAAAAATAGATTTATAATACACGAAAGAATTAGTTCAAGAAAATGATCGACAATTACTGGACGCGTGCAGCAAAATCCTCAACAATTCATTGCAACTACTGTATCCTTACAAAAAAAGCGATTAACCATTCAGTGTGCATTCGTGATATTAATCTGTTGCCATAATAGGCCTAGAAATCACATGATAAAACCCAAGGTTTTCTGGTTAGCAAGTCTTCTAATAGCATTGGGTCAATAATGAATCGCAACACGAAGGGCTGATCAGTCACCTGTGACGGTCACGCTTAGCTTAGGACAAAAACATCTAATTAACATATAGCTTTGGCCAATTTATTAGCTTTTCAGTTTTGGTTTAAAAATAAAATCGAAATAACACGGACACTGTTGCGTACGAAGACTAGCAGTAAATTGACAACATCGAAAATTGACTAAACGGAAAATGGTTCAATAGACCATTATCTACATGTTACATCGTAGATTATTGTTCCAATGCGGTGGCATCGCAACTAATTCATCTGCTTTAGGGATTGAAATTTTTAAACATTTTACGAAGTGTTTAATTCATTATAACAAGTCTTTAATGGTGCCGGCTTCATTAATTTTGTAAAAAAACATGTTTAGGTTGCAAGGTTTTCGTCATAAAAAATATTATGATGCCGCAAAACTTCCAATTTCACAGGTAAAAAGTTTACGGAATGCTTGGAGTAGGTCATGGCTTCAGTAACCACAACATTTCATTTGCCTGCAGGAACCTGTGTACAAAAAATTTAACTATGCCGAAGCAGGCCTCCTCTAGCAAACACACTTGTAATCGTTAATTAAAATTAACTGTCATTAAATAGATTCTTAATTACGAATACGCTCACAAAAATTCTCACATAAATGTTTACAATGCAAAGCTGTCGGTTAATTTGTGGGCAAACCGCAAGATGTTTGTTAAAAATCGTTTAAAGATTAAATCCCAAAGGGAGAAAAACGTAAATGAAACAGAGATAGCAGGTATTCGTTATCTGAAGAAGTTTAAAATTAGCAGATATACGGTGGATGTATACGATATACACTGTACATGTATAGTGAGAGGCCTATGTGTAGTTTTAACCAACTATTTTGACTCCTGGAGGGGATCTGGGGCATAAGGTTATTTATCTTTGTTTTTATTACCATAAAGGAGCAAGAAAGGTCAGCTAAAAATGACATCAGATGAAAGCGTCGACAAATGCAGAAACGTATTCAAATTAATGCGGAAAACAAAAGGGTAGTAGGAATCATAAGATAAGACAATTTCTGCATTTTATTCGCAGAGAGCTCATCTATCCATATGTCATTTTTTTATTATAAATCCCGAGGATTAAATCGAAGTCATAAAATTATTAACAGGTAGCTGCCATAGGAAGTATTTAAGGACCGTACATAAAGTAGGCCTATTAGTAATTTTATAATAGATTTGTTATAATAAATAATTCAATGTACAAACAATGTATCCACTTGCAATATTTAGTTTATATCATGCAAACAGCTGTTTAAAATGCACAATAAAAAAACACTATGCACCATATGCTAAGCGTCATTAACATGAAGATTTTGGTATGTCATAGATTTATACAAAAATTCTGTAGACATGCGCAGGCGTCATTTGATTTCTGGATTTGACAAAACAAAAATTCTGTTTTTGTAAAATATTTTTAAAGGGAATTTTCAGAAACTTAAGGATTAAATCATCGTCATAAAATTAATCTCAGCGGCTAATAGCTTGTAGATACCATTTTTGATAAGGTTATAAATGTGCTTATTCATTCATATTTGAGGTTATTTGTCATATCCTTAATGAATATGTGCACTCCATTTTCGATACGTCTGATGTTTTCCAATGATTTCAACAGCCTGTCCAGAAACCGGAATGATAGGCCTATAAGTTGGTTACATTCACAAGGACATACTTAAACCTACACGACGCGACCCTAACCTTGAGACGCGTTCAGTCGGAGCTAAGCAATTCACCCCAAAACAATAAATCGGGCAAAATATATTTTCGAAATACCACGTGCCAGTTTAACAAACCCTAATCACGGTGCCAAAAGTATAATTCGCCTCCGCCTATTGTTACCCAGTTCCCTCTCGCTGTAAAAAGTATCATCCCCCTGCTGGAC
>JAQIXS010004950.1:0-13753 GCA_034700785.1 Rossiulus vilnensis
CGAAATACCGATACAAACGCTACGTGAAAAGAAACATGACTTGGCAAATAGGAAAACGCCAAGAAGAAAGAAAAATCCTCGCGCGATATTGATACAGGTTCCAAATTGAAGCCGAAGCGACACAATGGCGTTATATCTGTGTATCGACGGGCATTATGCAGCTCAACGTGAAAAATAAGAGAAGCAACGTCAACGCTGATCCCCAAATTCCTAGCACAACAAGAAGTAGACCAATGGAGAAGGGTAGCTCAAAAAGTCACCAAAAGAAACGTGAAGACAATCTAAAAAAAGCCTCAACGATAATATTTTAGTTGACATAAAACAATATCTATGTTCATCTAAGACCTCCAAAACTGACTACTGTAAGCATCCAGAAGTTTGCAGATTCAAATAAACAGCTGCCATTATTATCAGTCTGGATTGAAACATCTTTCTGCAGCACCTCCAAATTTCCTGGCAGTTTTTGTTCAAATTTATTCATTGACAATTATCGCTGATGCAGTCCAATTCAGATGTCCCCTTCAACTAGCAGAGCTGAAACATCCCAGATGGAAATGTCGGAAGACATTTTAAACCTGCGTTCAGCTGACAAATCCTCTTTACAAAAAGTGAAAACCAAAAGAAGCAATTGTCTGAAGAAGCGCCCAGTCACGCACTCAACTTTTGATCCGCGCAATTTGTCACGGTTTCAAATCCCCATCACTGCTGATTCGCTCGCAATAAATACAATTTATCCCCGCCAATTGATGGAAATTGTCCGCCAAACTCGGAAAACTCCAACGTCGATTGAAGTTCACGACCAGTCCTGGTCAACCAAATATTGACGCAAGGTCCACTTTGACATTCGGCGCGCATTTCTTCGACCACTTTTCTAACAAGAAAGACATTTTCTAAAAAGAAATTCGACAGTTCTGAGGCCTTCTTCAGAAATTAATTGAAAATCAAAGATAATTCGCATTTCTTCACTCGAAGGGTGAATTTAAAATAAACTACTGATTCGGGTAATTTTTAGGCTGAAAAAGCAGGGCGTATTTTTCGTCCGTCTGACGTGAAAGCAACGCTTGTGTGGCCCCATCGTTATTAAAGCAGGCTTAGGAAATGCTTTAAATTGCATTCCAATGCTTTTGGTCTCCCTTTTGCATGCCATCAGACGCTGGAATGCAGCTCCAATGTGGATGTTTCCCCTGGCTACCACGTGGCAATTCTTTGGGTATTAAATTGGTTTTTCATGTATTGCTGCGATTGATATTATTTGGAAAGAAATCAAAAATACAAACATTTGGACGCAATTATCAACAAAATTTTAATGTTGCTAAAGTGCCTATTTTAGAACTGATAGCCTAAGAGCGATACTAAGCATCGAAAATAATTTCAGATTATCTGTTCAACTGATGGTGTTTATGCCTACGCTGTAGAGGTTTTAAGCTGAGAGTAAAATCGCGACATGAACTCCTTGTCTGCTTGATTTCTGCCAGCATCTTGTGATAGTCCATCAAATGTCTTTATGCAATGCGCATTAGAGCATTCAATAGGTTGGAATTGTCGGAGTTGATGTCTGAGAGGCCTGATAAGACCCGTCCAATTTAGTGTAGTGAACTCTCAGACAAATTCTCAGTCTTGTCAGTCTCGTGAAAACTTGCAAGTTTCAGCTCTCGACGGTTGCTATCACGCTCAACTTTCGAATAAACAATAAGCCAAAAATTCTACACGTGTTTTGTTTCACAAACCATGACTGGTCGCTAGATGGCGTCCGACCAGCAATGCAACAAACGGCAAATCTTTGGCGCCGACTGTCTCGCTCTTTCTCAGTATTATTACCTAATCTTAATTAGTCTATAAATAAGGATTTCGCGGGATTATCCTATTTCTTGGGAAATTTGTAAGCCGACGACACTTTCGAAACATGTCAAACGGAAGTGAGTGCTAGTGACTGATAGGATCGATTCGCGCTAAGCAATTACACGAAAAGAAAGAAGAAGAAAAAAAAACGCTGGAAAAACTAAAGCCGCTTATAATCCGTCTGCACCCAGGCAATTGATACCCTTCTTGCTTTCGAGGAATTTTGTTGTTCAATATTTTTACGCCGTGTTATATACTCCCCATTTGCTCAGGACCTGTGCCTGTCTTTGGCCTCCGAAGCTCCTCACTTATTTCATTGAGAAGGGATTTTTCAATCGAAGTGTGATGGCGCGCACTGAGTGCTCCTTCACTTTTGTTCATCGCTTCATATTTATTGGATGAAATAGTCCAGTGAGAAAGTCACCAGTTCGAGTGGCGCAGTTGAGAGCGAAGAGCATTTCCGGCCTGCGATGGATATATTCAGTTCGAAGACCCCCTTCAGCAGAAACAATTATTTCGTCCTAACACTGCGTGGTGGTGTTAAAGCTGCCTGCAGCTCAAGACTCATCAAGTGTTTACGAATACTCGTCGTAATGGTTACAATTTTGAAGAAGAAAAATTGAAAATAAAATGCACTGAAGCTAATTTGATGTCTTTTCAAGAAAATTTTGACTACCTAAATTTCACTCAATGACATTGTAAGGACTTTACACGGGTGGAAATATGGCCACCACATAGTGGTCGCCGTTCATGGTAACTATACACAGCCATATATGGCTGCGTACTTGACCATATATGGCAAATATCTGATTTTCTACATTCTACTATAGACTGCTCTCTTTCTTTGAGCAAATACAATATATGCCAAAATAAATTAAATTTCTAGTTTAATATAAGTTACAGCATTATTTTTTCCAGGCAGGGAAAATATAATACTGTATGTGATCACATCTGTAAAAATGTTAACATATACGGTCATACAGAATGTAAAAACATGGGTTTTATGAGCCTATTTAAATAGCATATAGGCATACATGGATATGATTGAATATATATGACTATGTAGGTGTATTTATGATCCATTTCTGGTCTAACCATTTATGGAATAAGCCATATGTCCATATATTACCCATGGGACATGCCATGTAGGTCCCATATTTACTTTTTTGCACCCGGCAATGGCACTACTGACCTGTTGCCACCATGTCCTTCGGTTCAAGAAATCAATTTTCCTGGCTGAATTGGAGAATACTTGATTAGGAATCAAAATCTCAACAGTTTGCATTTCAAACTGGCCTTATGGACATGCTCTGTTAGAACGCTTCTGCAATTGGTTTTAATAAGACCACGAGGATGTAATATCAAAAGTAGCCCAAGGTGGAGTTAGATTTCATAGTGGACGATGGACTAGAGCTTTTTCTACGTCCAGCTAGCACTCCTGTAAGTTCCCTCCCTCGCACATAGCTCGTATCGCTGGTCGGTAATTTCATTTCGTTCTGTCCAGCTAGTATTTGCACTAAGCACACTGATATAGTGATCGGCAACTTCGTCTTAATCAAAATTTATTGACAATTTGCAATACGTGCTTGAAGAGCGGAGAGCCACATTTCCTTCAATGAGAGCCATGATGAACGATTGGATCGCATCTATAGAGAAGAATCAGCGCCACCTGGTAACTGCCGCCAAATCAATGGAGCCTCTCGAATACAGTTGCTTAAAGTTCCTAGCTTATCATTACTAATTAAGCTGACGTATGCAAAATACTCCCCGAGTTCGTGTCCTAGCAAATGGTAGATAATTCTACAAAAGGAGATGCTCGCACGCAGTGTTAATTTAATCGGTTAATTACGCGGATAAATCACGATAAACAACGCTTGATTTCACGTTTGAACACCGTGCTAAAAATAGTCAAATTTTCATCAATAACACAATCCCTTTAGAAATGGCTTTTTCAATGCAGCTTCGAAAAGCTGACTTTAAATAAGCTTTAGAAATCTAAGAAAATTTAAATCTACAAATTATTGGATTTAAAATGATGAAATGCATAGGGTTTATCAAATTTTAATCCAATGTTTTTATGTGGTACACAGAAAACCAAGTATTATTTTCAAACATTTTATTAGAATTTAATGAAAATAAACCCACGCAAGATTCCTACAGCAATCGTTCGGGCTTAGATAAATCTCCAATGGCAGTAACAATAAAGAAACGCAAGGTTTTGTTAAAAAATGTACATGTTATTGTAAAATAATTGATGCAAAGATAAAAAAATCAAGAAAATATATGCCGCTTTACATCATCACGATATTCGGCATATTCCATAGAGATTTGAGACCAAAGTCACCATCTCGAAGGACTACAGTATGTCATACCTGTATGCCTTGATAGTCTAAAGCGGCCTTAATTTGAGTAAACGCCTCAATGATCAACAATACCGCAGGGCTGAAAAAAAGTTTCAGAAGGCACTAATCTGAAAATCCCGTGGGTCATAATTCCATAGTCCTTACAGAACAAATGGATTTCTAGCAATATCCCCTCTCTCTGATGGCGTACGGTATACTCAGTGCCATACTTCATTGGTCGATCTTTTTTTATACGTTCTCGTCATGTATTTCGCGGTACACTGAGGCCTTGCTTTTCGTTCGCTAATTTCAAAGTAGTGGAGCGGAAAAAAGGAGCACCACCAGGTCACACCTCGTAAATGATGCTCTCCAGCCAAGGCGAGTTATTTTGTTTTAAAGGGGAAATCGATCTCAATCATACGATGAATTCCCATATTTATGCCCTGGATATGAAGGAAGATACAGGCGAGAGCCGTGGATCAATCCCAGAAGCGTATCGATATTAGGGCGCAAAAAAATGCATTAGGAAATGAAATTTGTATATCGATGCTCGCATTCAGATGAGCCCATTTAGTAGTTCACATAATAAGGCTGCCCTTTCACGACAATAGCAACGCAGAAGAGCCATTCTGTGGCAGAAAAGACTATGCTTGCGGAAAAAACCACATAAGTATATTTTAGAGCCAGATCAGTAATCAAAAGTTAAAAGGATTGAAGCAGGTTGAACTCAATGCATGGCGCCAATGTTTATATCACCTTTGGGATTAAACTGATTCATTGTTTAACCCCGGACGCAAGCCCTCAATTTTGCAGAAAGTTAAAAAACCGTACTGAAGATAAATCGAGACATATTGCACATTTTTCTCGACAATCTGGGCAACCTAATCTTGTTTTATTCAATACATAAAATGAGAAGTTTTTTAGTGTTAATCGACCTCAATGCACTTGAAAACTTATAACGTCCCTTTGAGGGCAAGTTTACAGATTCTTTATTGTGTCGGACCAAAAACTCATTTTTTTTGAATTGACGAAACGATCAGCACGCTTCTTTTATCACATCAAAAATACTGTTAATTTGAACTTGTTTGTATTGGTTTTCATCGTAGAGACGTCCTTTTTAAGCACAGCTACACCCTAGTTTAATAGCGAGTTGACATTTAATTCAGAAAGAGCGCAATTATAATTTATTATTCTCTTTTCTTAATTATTATTCTCAAGTGTTAATTTTCATAAGTTTTAATGTGATACCATTATTCGCGCAGTTGCATGACATATGTCACCAAGGGGTGTGTACATTGTCCCATTATAACTTAATGCTGATTTTGCGTATGTGATGACTTCTGGTTAGTTTTAATATCGAATATTGTAATTAGATTGACTAGGAAATTTATCTACATGGAATTATTGAATACTGTCCAACACACAAGCAGGCCTACACTACAGTATGTTTTTTATTAGCAATTGTAATGTGGCTGTGATTGTAAAATATACCAGTAAGTTAATCTTGCATTTCATTAGGTTCAAGCTTGGTAATTAACAACGGTAATTGGGTATATTGGGTATAAGGATTTCACCCCCTCTGGACTTATGTTTGCTAACAGAAAGGTGTTGAGTAGAGCTGATTTTTTTCTTGAGCAAAAACTTAATTCATTCTACAAAATGAATTAGAACTTATATTTTGCATAATAATCGAAAAATTGAATGTCTAAAATCTATGAAGGTTTTGATAAAAATACTGCTGGTTTTTACTAAAAAAATATTGATTTGGCATGTTCGTTGCTATCCCAGCGTTTCCAATGCGTTCTGTTGGTAAGTGTACATGTTGTAGTGGTATATACTGGATAACGGTAAGGTGTTGAGTAGAGCTGATTTTTTGCTCATGTTTATCCAACCTAAAACCAAACATAGATAAATACAAAAAATGCTAGACATATTCGCTGCCATCTAAACTTTTTCATTGCGTTCCGTGAATTAAAGTGAACATGTCGTTGTGCCTCGGCTTGGCAAGTAATTAGCGTTGGTTATACGAACGATATAGCAACATTTTGAGGTGCATTTCAACTATGTGTGTGTGCTGCTGGATCCCAATATCCGCTCGCAGTTTGTGTCATCCAATAAGGGGAAAAGCGGAGATCGAGGTGCGCGAAGGGCATCAATAGGCACCAGGGCACGCGTTATAGGCCACGCGACGCTATTAAATAATCCACTTCCTGATAAATCACATTTCTAAAACGAGTTTCGGAAGTTTGTCAGAGTTTAGCGAAATAATGAACGGATCGTGCGGAGACGGAGGAAATCGTCCTCCGATGCCTTCCTCGCAATTACAAGTCATGAATGAAAAAAGGGGAATAACTATATATTTGCACGAAACGAGAGCAAATTGGAAAAAGGAGAGTTCGAAACGCAACAAATAAATATACTGCAAGGCTTACCGATGTCGTTGGTGGCGCCCCAAGTGCCTTGCTGCGCTTGTTGCGCCAAGCGTGTTACGGCGTCCATGTACTGCTTGGCGGCGGAGGAAGCCCCTGAAAAATGGCAAAAATAAACATTAATAATTAATGAATGCAATTTGGCGGGGCTGTAACGAACGAGCCCCAATTATTCAAAGCAACCAGTCGCCTAATAGCAGGCCCTGGTGCAACATACATCATCCCAGTAATGCATAAAGTAATTAGCGGGGATTTGGGTGCGATAATCACGCGAGCGCACAGCCAATTATCCTCCCACCAGCTAAAACTCGGATTTCCATTGTTACGTGGTGAGCTTTGTTTGTCTTGGTTCAGATCATAAATCTTAGGGATGCGAGTTCAGCCCCGAGATGGTCAGTGCGTGCATGCACTAAGCATCCAAACCACGGGCCACGGGTCAAGCTTCAGCTTAACAGTTACTGAAAATACAGATGTTGGCTTACTGCAGCATCAACAGCTTTCACTTGCATGCCCCAAATCTCGAGAACTAATGAGGTGTTAGCCTGTTCAGCATCGTGCTAATACATGTTATGCTGGAAACCAAATCCCACTGGTGAAATCTGAATAACAAAGCAACTTGGTTGCCGCAATTGACACAGGCGATTTGATTAGTTATCCGATATTTCTTAATTTTAAGGCCGTATGCATGAACCGATGTCATGCGTGTTTGTTTACCAAAACTAAGAGCGTAGGATGGCAATCAGTGATGTGCTGACCGCGATGTTAGTCTTGCAGTCTTAATTAGAGATAATTTTTGCACTGAATTTCATACATTCAGAGCCTCGTAGCGAAAAAATAAAATACCATAGAAGCATGTGATACGAAAACTTCAAGAAATCTTGGAGCTCAAATTGTCAAATTTCGCATTTCAATGTTCAAGAATTTTACAAGAAAATTATCGATGTCGATTTGGCGGCGGATTATATTGCTTTACATTTTTAATGTCCACTTGTCTACGTGTTTAACTGTTTTTAATACAATTTACTTAAATTAAAAATGTTCGACTGAGCGAAAAAATGTATTAATATTAATGGTGTGGCCTTGGAAAATAGATTGCCACCCCTCTACCATCTACTAACTCGAACTGGATATACAACTAGAGCACTCGATACAACTTACGACACTGAGACAAAGTATACGGAAAGAAATGACAAGCCGTTAGGAATTAAAAGCAATGCATGAAACTGAAGCGTTCCTAACATTTCGCTACAGCAAAAGCAAACCAATACCAACATCTAGGAAGCACATTTTGCAAATGCAACAAAGACAGCACGTATCAAACACCAAACTAACTGTTGGTAGTAAGTGAGCAAGCAGGCCCTTAGCTTCTGTGAGTTGCCATGCCATTACTGTTACACTGCATGTAGTTGGAAAACACTTCGAACATGATTAAAGCCTTTCCAAAACGAGTATTCCATGCACGCAATGTGTAGATGCGAGCTAAAACAAACCGTGCCCTTTAAAAATGGGCGTCTGTTCGCAGACATTCGCTGCGAGCTTAGGTCATAGATGCCAGGCACGCCATTAGACATTAGCGCAACGCTTCCGGGAAGCCTAAGACGGCCCTCAGGGGTCACGTGGCGAGGTCAAGAACTTCCGAGCGAAGCAGCGAAACTCCACGATTTAAATACCAAAATACATCGAATCCTCCGTTGGGCCTTGCGTAAGGATCTCGTCTGTTGGCTCATAGACATAATTCATTCAAGAAGCAGCAGCAGAAGAAGAAGAAAAATAAGAAGGGGGTCTGAGCCCCTCTTTTCACTTATGCCCACTAACCACGTGCGTGGGCGCAGAAGTGGGGGATCCCGGGCACTGGCACCATTACTCATCCGCTGCTTTGACTTTTGCACCTGAATCTGAAGAGCCAGGCTTAAAATCTGGTCGCCTTGACGTATCACCGTCGAGCTTTTTCGAGCGGAACTTAGTGCAGCAAGTGCAAGTCAGAGTGCGTGGTCAAGACGTTGAAAAATGGCGCCGACAAGGGAACAGTTGCAGCGTGCAGACAGGTTACTAAGTAATGCAATATATATACAGATGACATTAGGAAAGGGAGGTTACGAAAATCACGCCGCAATCGATAAGGACAGGCTGAAAAGTGCATCGTGCCAGACCTGCATCGCGAGGCGCGGAAAACAATCAGAAAAATATTTCCAGCTTTTGAAGCGTTTTAATCGAATATTTACGATAGATTGTTGGTCGTTTGAAACAAATATGAAATAAAAATGCTGGTGAGGGGGGAATCACTTTGCAAAAAAAATGCGTAGAGATCGAGCTGGATGTGGTGCTTTACAGTGTGTTATGTGGTAGATAAGCTTAAGTACCGAACCAACTCAAAATTTAAAACATAAACATGTACTTATTTGATTGCGGAATATCAATGCAGTTTAATTTGCTTATGGATATTGTAATAGAAAATACAATATCAAGTCGCTAATCTTTTTAGAATTACAAATGTGTTGGATATAAAGTGCAAACTGGATCTCACGTGTAAAGTGACTTGGAGTTAAAATACATGCCCAGTATGTGGCTTTGCAACAAACTAAATTAAATAGACTACAAAAAAACTTAACAAATGTTTAAAGATTCTAAGAATTTGAAAAAAAAATTTATAAAGATATCAAAAATCAATTGCATTGCATTACACAGATGAGAGATTACTTTCCACTAAACAAGTTTATTTTAATTTATTTTAATAAAACTAAGGCAAACCTAATTAGGAAAAACTATCTAGAGAAACAGCATCCCATTTGCAAAAAATAATCATAGAAAAAGTAACCAAATTAAAACACCCGAAGAATCAAAGTAAACAAGCTCTAAGTTATGGTAAAACCCTGATAATTTGGGTGTATACATGTACATTTCATCTCCTTACTACATGGCATGTATTTTCTGATAGCAGGATACTGAGTAGAATTGAACTGAATTTAACCAAGGGCTCCTATACTAAAAACGTGCAGTCCAGAAATAGCAATGCTACGGTATTTAAAACGATGTTATCAGAAGTAATAGATTTTAAACGCTTGTCAAGTCCATCGTAAGTCGCACTCAGTCTGCACTGAGTTGAACTAAGTGCAGCAATTACTACCACTTGTTGCGTGTGTTGACTACTTGTGCATCCCAGTGTGATCCCAAATGAATTTAGCCAGCAACAGTAAGGCGATGATAGAAGTGCACAATAGGTGTTTTAAAATGAACGTACAATGGTAGCGTCTTCGGTGCCAGATGGAATAATTGAGTGGAACGAGATTGTCCCTTTAGCGGAAAATGAGTGAATTGCACGTTTTTCTTCATAAAATAACAATCAAATCGCATTAAAGCACGGAAGGCGTGTCTCTGCCGCCTATGATGGTTTCTCTCAATTGGAAATTTCGAATTCCTAATAGCTAACGGATGCATTTCATTGCGCTTTCTCCCAACGTCCTCAGATAACAGTAAACAGCCGAAATTGTAAAATTCGCTCGCGTAATTGCATTAACGCCACCCGTTCTCTTGTTTGTTTTCCACGAGCAGCATAATCAAAATCGCCAAATTCATTTATGGAAAATAAATTAGGCCTAATGATCACCGACAACGTTAACCCTCCAACAATGCCATAACTAACTCCTTCCAGAAGTTCAGCATGCACAAAACTCAAGTTTCACAATTTGTAGAGTAAAAAAAAAGAAAAAAGTATTTCACAATATTATTCGATTAGTGCGCACCTGGCGTTGCATAATAAATTATTCAAAGTTTCAGATGCCAATTGGTTTAAGGAGTTGTTCGTATAACAAAACATTTTCACTTTCAAATTAATATACCGGGCATTCACTTCCTTTGTCAAATACTAAATAGGCCTCTTAAAAACGTTTTGTTAGTACATATTTGATAACTTGTATTTAATATCATTGGTTTCCTTCGTAATCTTGTGTATTTAAAAATAATACTCGGCGAATCGGTTCATAAACTTCTGACTTCCAAAGAGGTCCAAGGCACATAAAAGCTTAAGAACTCCTGATGCACAATGTCTACAGAAAGCAATGTCAAAACGAATTATAAGGGGTTAATTATCAGAGTTTGAAAAGATGCAGTATGTGTGGCGTCTTGTTTGAGTATCCATTCCGTTTTGTTTCTGTTTTATTGAGACGAATGGCGAGCTAACAAAACAAGTCTTGGGAAATGGAAGAAGTTCTATAGTACGTTAGCGTTTCAATTTAATTTTGGAGAATCTGTCAGGAAAAAACTTTCCCCATTCACACAATGGACAAATGGATTTTTGGAAATACCCTCGAGAGAAAGCGATAAGAGGCACACGGTGGTAGCGAGGTTGTGTCATTAAATGCAATGTAAGAAAGCACTCTTAACACAGAGCGTCTTTCATGACTATGGCAACACTAGTCGACCACCATAGTGGGAGATGGTAGTCGCAATACTTCGGGCCTTATATAGATAGAGAAAAAAAATCACAATTTGCTCAGCTGAGAATAAAAGAAAATATCCAGTCTACCGGAGATCTAATACACGGGTAAATATGCGAAACAAAAATAATAAAAACCCAAAAGTGCGAAACGAATTATAGGCCCAGAAAAACACTTTTACCAACAGAAACGATATGCCAACGAGAAAAGCAAAATCCAATATGCTCCACTTCGTAGCACATTGCATACATTTTATTTTACAACTTTTTACGACATCACATAAACTGAACGCAGCGTTTGATGAGCAGCCACAACATCGAAATGAAGACGTTGACTAACATTATTCTAGCCATACAATATTAATAATATTACTTGAGTAGAACTATCAAATCCTTCGATTACACAACGTTTCTTAATATGGTTTCCACGATGCGATTAGTCTTTGAATTTGGTTCGCACAACTTACAAATGGATATGCCAAGTAAACTTGCCCAAATATCCAATGTGTTATTATTGCGATAATTATTTTTTACGGTTGTTCATTAACTTCAAATAATGTATATTTACGCTCGTATTTACGAGCAGCCATGATAGTGAAATAAAAACGACGATTAAAGATGAAATTAAATAGCGCAATGAAAGCCCCTCGCTATTCATTGGATGCATTAGCGAGAGCTAAATTCGCCTCTAAAAAAGCCCCATTAAAAAGCAGTTAAAGCCTTGACAAAAGCGCGTTGTTTTGACACCAGAAACTAATCAAATATTCCACCCGAAATCTATTTCTGATTGACTATAAATTAGCGATAAACTTTTAATGAAATTAATCTGTATGAGAAAGTTTGTGGTTCGTTTGATTTTTTTCTGTGGGAGAGTGCAATTATTAGGGAAAGGAAAATATGGAAACCATCAACGATCAAAGAGGGCAATTTGCGAAAGATCCCCAGTTAAATGCAATATCTGGTTATCGATTATTAGATTAAAATGCAGTGGTCTTTCTCTACAAATGAAATACACAAACGGGGTGATGAGTTGTGAAAGCTTGCGAGTAAAGATCATGCAAAGGAAGGATGAACTCGGGTGTTAATGTTGAATTTTTCTTGACATAGATGGCGCAGGATGAATGTCCAGCTTCAGGGTCTTATAACGGTCGGAATACCGGGTTCAGGTCGTAAATTGATCGCGTCTGACAAAACTTTAATTAAAACTTAAATGAACGACTAGAATCTGCGTAAATCTTCCTTGACAGAGGCCTGCGCGCAGAAATTTAAGGCGTTCGCGTTTTATTTCTATAAGATAAATGGCTTTAAAACTTAGAGGACTCCGGTTTGGAATTGTGACTAGTTTACAGCATTAATTCTCTATAATTCCGTTTTAATTAATGCCCCGCCTGATAAATGGGATGCAAATGAACATCCTTAACTCCGTTGATCTATACCGCGCCTGTATATTTTAACCGAAATTAACTTTCATCTCGCTATTTTTCTTTTTCTTCTTCTTCTTCTTCTTCTTCTTCTTCAGCGAGCACAGTACGGTATAATTTTGCGAACAAAATTAGACAGCGCATTTTTAAGACGAATAAATTCCAGAAATTTGTACGCATAAATTGGCGAAGTAATTGTAGCGCTCGACAGAACAATAGACTCTTAGCGAAGCATTATACAATAAAATTAATGTCACGCTTTTTAATACAGATTGTTTTTGCCAACAGAAAAATGAACAGATTAGAGCTGCAAAAAGGGCAAATTTCCGCTTTCACACATTTCTTCACAATTATCGAAAAAGTTCAACCCTGCTATAATTGAAAATTATACAGCAGTAAATTTACTTTGTATCACATTTTTTGCGTGCGCATCAAAACACCCCCTCATTAATATTTCAGAAGGCTCATTTGGCCCCATTACTTCAACAACACCGAAGATTAATGACATCGAGTGATTGGCGTGCCTTTAATCAAATCCGTTAAGTAATTTAATCCGAGGCTTAAACTTCAGTCTAATAATCAGCGTGATTACATGGCGATCAACAATAACACGATTAATGCTATATGCGAGGAGCAATAGAGTTGACGCCATTCCAAGACTTTTTTTTCTAATTATTTATACATGAACATTCATCATCAATCACGAAAATGGTTCAAAATTAGGGTTACCTCTCATTATTAAAGAGATATGCCTGTGCTAGCAGCCAATAAATTTCTATGTATTTAAAAAAAAGTCACAACTTAGCACCTAGGTGAAAATTAGGGCAGATTACTGACTAAATTTTAACTAATCACTAAGAATATTATCAGGTGATGGGGAAGATGAAATTGACCCCCTCATCCACCATCACTCCCCTCCCATCATCCTAAAACATGTTGTTACCATGAAGAAAAGAAAAAACTTGAGTTTAAATGCAATAACAAAGGATGATTTTTTACCAGATTTTCTATTAATATTTTGTTTAGAAAAATTATTAATGAAAGAAAAATGATTAATAAATTTTCGCCCGCTTTTCTTGAAAATATGCTTAGATAATGTACTTAATAATGGACTAAAGAACTCCGAATGCTAAATTTTTAAGAAATGTATCACAATCCCTATTTTGTACTTTTCTACCATCAGCTTTTCCAGTTTTTTTCTTAATATTATAATGGTTAAGTTTTAGCTTATGAATTAAAGTGTTATCGTAGATCTATTTAATTTACATTTTTTTTTCAAATGCTTCCGTC